>PVHY01001443.1:0-99311 GCA_004024945.1 Uropsilus gracilis
GAGGGAGGGAGGGAGGGAGGGAGGGGAGGAGGATAGAGGCTGGGCCTCTGGAAGAGCCCCCGCTGGTGGTACAGGGGTGTCAGGGCACTGTGGGCATGAAGAATGGCTCGTCTTCGGCTGGTCTTCCTGCTGTTGGTGGCGGGAAATAGAATCGTGGACTTTGCCCTTTGGGAGGTCTCATAGTCTTGTCTGTTTTGCGCAGAGTGTGGGGTTCTTAGCACATTATCAGCCAAACTCAGATGCTCTTAAAAGGCGAAATACATTCTACCCCTTAAGTATTCCAAGGGCAGAGGATGACTCATTACTTATACAGTAGTAATAATCGATGACTAGCATCAAAACAATGCAGTGCAGTGACATGTTAGGCAAGGAAGCTCACCAATCCCAGACTTACAGGCCTTGGTGATTACGTGGGCTCGATGGACTTCCAGTCTTAGCAGCATGTCTTGCTAAGAAAAAACTATTCACGGTGGTAACCGGGCAGTTGAATCAACTGCGATTCTTCGAACTGTCTTGCCGAGAAGGCTTGGAGAGCCCCTGGGCGTGTGCGAAGGAGTTTCTCCAGGCAGCGGAAACCCCTGCGTTCTAGCACAGGCTGTGTTTGTGCAGTCATGGCCAGGAGTCAGGAAATAACATGGAATTTTCCAGGCAATTAGGGGAGCAGAAAAGCCTCAGTGTCGGCCACATGCTGACCGGCACGTCAAGGGCCTGGGGGCTACGGTGTGGCATCCCTCGGAGGCCCAGTCCATGGATGCAAACTGTATGGCGACCTCGCTCCAGGCCCTGGCAAATGCCAGCGCCCGCTCCCAGAAGTCACCGGCCTGGGGGTGGTGGATGACTGAGCACCTCTGTCAAGATCACCCACACAAGCGCCACTTGGGGAGCGTCACTGCTGGAGGGACAGGGAATAATTGTCATAAACAGAACGTGGTGACATCATCTCTCTGCACGATGCTGATCCGAGATGCTCGCACACATGCATCCAAGAGTCTGCATCCAAAGGACACTGGGGCAACAGACCTGGGAGGCTCGACCACCCCGTGGCAAGGCCTGGTGTCCAGGCGGGGGTGATGGGGGTGAAAGCAGCCACTAACACACACACCCCTCCCCCCCCCCCAGGTCTGTGAGTAAGCCGCAGCTAGGCACAGTCCAGCCAGCCCACCGGAGGGAGCATCTGGGAAGTAGACTCGGCGCTGCAGCTGGCCAGGGAGGACACCGGGGCTGCTTGTTGTCCCTGCTTCATCACACAGAAGACATGGGTGAGGACCCCAGGAGGCTGCCCTGGCTGGAGAAGTCCCCCGCTGCTGCAAGGTGTCTGTCTCCCCTGCAGTTGGGAGACCCCTGGCCTCAGTCCCAAGCACCTCTGGGACACAGTCCAGCCCCAGCCAGGTCTAACAAGGGCCTAAAAACTGTCGTGAGACCCGGTTGTATGTGTTCTGCATCCCTTCTCTTCCCCACCCACCCCCACCCCACCTCCACCTCCTGCCCCTCCGTGCCAGGCTTTCTAGCCTGGGGTTGATCAGGGCTCAGCTGGCCTGGATCAGGAGCTAGAGTCTGTGTGGGAGTGACCACCGCCCTTCTCCCTGAGAGCCAAGGTCCAGGACCTAAGCCAGGATGGGCCAGAACAAGGAACAGGAAGGCAGGGGAGGATGGAAAATAATGAGAGGCAGCGATGAGGCGCAGTTCCTGCCATTACCGCAAGAGGATGCTCTCAGAGACAGGCCCAGCTCCACTCTGAGAAAAACCCCAGCACCTGCGATCGGAAAGTTGCAAAAGCCACACACACACACTTACATGTATCTATGGAGCTGTGTGTATGGGCGAGAGAGAACGGAACACATACCAAGCCTGTGGGAAATGAAGGAAGCCTAATCCTCTGGACGAACACTATTATAAACACATGATAGTATGTTTTGCACAGACAGATTTAAAGCTAAAGGAGATTCTTGTGGGAGCTGGGACGAGGTTGCTTCCCACGACCCCCTATCTTCTTGAGGCTGGAGCCTCCACAGGGGGCAGGGCAGGGGCTGTGGCCTGCAGGCTGAGCCTTCAATGCAGAGAAGCTGGGACCCAGCTAGGTAGCTGCTAGGTAGCAGGGGGGTGGTTACCTGCCATGGCTCTGTGCAGGTGTAGTGCCTCATATGCATAGATATGTGTGCGGATGACACATACCAGATAATGGATATCATGCGTAACAGATGTACCTATACATCACATAAAATACAAGGTACAGTTATTGCATTATCACTTCTTTAAAGGTCCAACTTTCTCCAAAACATCTCTTAAGAATTACATCTTGTTTACTTTGCCTTGGAGTTTATTTTTTTTATTTATTTTATTATTTCTTTTATTTTACATCATTATCTACACCAGGATTCTCCCACCACCTTAGCACCCATGAAACATGGTCTTAGTCTTTTGTGCCCTTCCCACCCCCAACCCCTCCCCCTCACGCTCTATGCTTCAATTTTGTTAAAAATTAGAGTTTTCTTGTCTGATTGTTTGTTTCTCCTTTGTGCCTTATATAAGTGAGACCATCAAGAATTTATTTTGTTTCTTTCTGGCTTATTTCCGCTAACATGATTCCTTCTGTTCCACCCATGTTACCACGTGGTAACATGACATGTTTGTCTTTTTTTGATGGATGAAAAAAATTTCATCATGTACATAGACCACAGCTTTCTGTACCATTCGTCTGTTTGGGGGCATTTGGGTTGTTTCCATACCCTAGTTATTGCAAATAGCGCTGCAATAAACATCAGGTACAGGTATCTTTTTAGATTAGTGTTTTTGTGACCTTTGGGTAGATTCCCAGGTTGCTGGATCAAATGGTAGTTCCATCTCCAGTAGTCTGAAGGTTTTTCATACAGCTTCCCATAGTGACTGGACCAGGTTGCACTCTCACCAGCAGTGTAAGAGTGTCCCTTACTTAAATTGGAATTTAAAAGAACTAATGGCACCTGAATTTAAAATTCTTGGAATTTAAAAGAACTAATGGCACCTGAGACACATAGCAGTCCAGCTTGTGAGGAACGTGCAGGCCTTGGTGGCACTTGGCTGTTCACACCCGGGGCAGCGAGGGTGGGAGTGTGGGATGACAAGGCCTCTCTTCTGGTGCCCCTCTGATCTCTTCCTGCCCAGGTACCACAGCCCAGGGTCCAGGGGGGACCTTCTCCAGGGGCCCAGGGTTGCAGGAAGCTGGGGGGTAGCAGTAGGCACAGAACTCCTCAGATCTTGGCCAGTCCGGATGACAGTACTGAGGGATCATCATCATTACAAAGCTCACCTCCTATCCAAAGGAAATGCTTTTTTCTATTGTACCAGAAATCACATTTTAAGATAAAGTGCCGGAGTGGAACTTCTGGCCTTCAGCAATCTTCAGCTAAAGCACTGCACAATAATTTGCAAACTTTTTCAAAACAAACAAGCAGGAAGAGGAGACGTGGGATGAAGCCAAAGGAATGAGACAGGATCATTTTGACCTCGATTCTAACTTAATAGAAAATGAATTCCCGCAGACTTTTCTAAACAGATTGAATACCGTGTGTTGACAAAATAACAGAAATGGTGTTTCAAAACGAGACAGAACCTTAAAATTTTTCACAGACTTATTTTAAATCCATTAAGACCTTTTCATAAAGAATTATTGACTGAGAAGCACAATTGATTTAAAATAGTTTGTTCAAAGGCAGAAGAGAGCCTGAAGTCCTGATCATAGAAATTAAATGACATCAAAATAAGAGTGGAAGTTATCTGAGATGACTGGAGAACGGTCTTTTGAAAATGATCTCAAAATGTCAACAAAATTCGAGTGACTTCAAGAACAGAGTGAAGGTTGCCTAAGGCTTCAAAGGGGAAGGTCAGGTCTGAAGGACTAGAGGGAGGAACAGATGAGTGTCTGAGGTGCTAACGTCGTCACAGTCACGTGACAGCAAACTGCACTGGTGACATGTGCCAACTCATTCGCAAGTGTCCACTAGCTCTTTAGATGCATCTCATCTATTAGCTCAAAGTAAACCTCTATCACATTCTCTATCATTCCACTGTTAAAACCACACCGCCCACACAAAGCTCCCACCAGAGTCGCCCACCAGCACGTTATGCAAAACAAAATTAAAGCTTCACGCTACACACAGGCAGAAAAAAAAAAACAGCTTCGCATCTATGAGACATTCTCCTAGCGACTCTGCTCACCAGAAAGTGCTATCTGATTCTTTTTCCACAAATATTAGAATTCACAACTGAAACTTCAAACCTCCTCAAGTTGACTGAACTCAACTCTACACATGCCACTGTTGGAAAACCCTCTCCCCCCGAGTCACTTGACTCAGCCTCATAATAGGAACCAGATTTTGCTCTCACGTTGGTGCTGGAAGACTCCCCATATGAAGGATCCCGATCTCACAAAAGCATAATTATGTGTCTTAATTTCTGAATCCCTGCCAGATGTAGCTGGGTGAGGGCTCCTTGCAGCAGGGAAGCTTCCCAGCAGGGCACATCCACGATTTGAGTTACAGGAACTTGACTCAGTGCTGGCTGGCAGAACACACCCCCTGAATTATGCAGTACCCTCAAGTGGTAGCAAAGGAGTCACCTGTTCACACAACTCCTCCTCTACCCTAACATGAACGTGCTCACACAGATGTCAAGGATACCTGGGAGATCCAAATTCCAGAACCTTAAATTCAGTCACAATCATCCTTAATGCTGGCAAGAAAGAAGAAAGTATTCTTATCCAAAGTGAGAATGGATCAGAGATGGTGTCTAGTTCAATGTCATCCTTTATACATGCGGAAGTGTTGGGAGCTGTGCTCTCATTACTCTATTTCTGGTCTGCTCTAATCAGCTGCTGAATGTTTGCCTAATGAGTCCAGAGGGGAAAAGTCCTTGACTGTCTATAAAGCAATCTTTGTGAAATGCCTCCTTCAGGTCACACCTTGGCCAGATTTGAACAGCTTAGAATATACTTGCTTTTAGCTGGTCTCCTGGAAAAGATATGCTTGTAACCATGTGACCCTGGATCAAAACTTCTTTTGTTACTGCTTGTTTTATATAAAAGTCTGATGCTAAATAAACTTGGAGCCATGGTCCAGAGAGAGGCAGTGAGCCCTTCTGTTGGGAGTCTTCTTGATACAACCATAATCCTTACCCTCCCCCTCAGGACCATTTGATCATGTCATGGCAGGCCTGCAACAAAGAAGGAAGGAGAGTACCCAGGAATTGCAATTTGTCAGATGTCACCTCAGAGTTTAGATACCATGATTATGAATTTCATGTCAGTTTGGCAAGGCCACATTATTCTGGATCTTTCTGTGAATGAACTATTTAAATGAGATTAGAAATTAATAGGCTTTGAGTAAAGCAGATTGCCCTCCACAACAGAGGTGGGCCTTGTTCAATCAGTTAAATGACTCAATAGAAAAAGCCTCAGGACAAGAAAGATTTATGCCAGCAAAAAGTTTTAGATTGCTAACTGTATTTACCTCTTCCCCAGATTGCCTGTCCACCCTGAAGACTTTAGACTTGCTAGTCTCCATCAGCCAAATCTTTTAAGTCTCTCTCCCCTCTCTTCTCTCTCTCCCTCTTTCTGTATATAGTCACATACACATATCTACATGTATAGATATATGTGTTTAAGTGTATGCATGATAAATGCTAATGTTTCTCTTTCTCTGGAGAACTCTAACATGGTTACAAATTTGAAATTAAAACCTTGTCTTCAAACCTTCTTCTCCCTCTTAACCTTTGTCACTCCTAATACATCAATTCATAAAGCATAATTACAATTCAAACAACTGTATGAAATTGTTACAACCCCTTAAGCTGGCTTGCAGTTTGTGTGTTAGGAGTCGTGTATGTAATGAAGAAGAAATTGAGACAGAAGAGATGGATAGCGATCTGTGAGGCCAGACCACAGAACAGGGATCCTGGAAAGCATGTCCAGGTTCAACTTTAATGAAGCTGAGATGCCACATATATACCCCAGCCAGGAAATGTTACAATGATGTCATGAGGAAGGAGCAAAGCGTATGTGACATGCAGCAGGCAGGATGTGGGGATGCGGGATAACAGGAGAATTTACCTTTGGGGATAACAGTCATTACTAATAGGACATATGTCTCTTGGGAAATTCCAAAGAGGTTAGGAAGCTGGGTTACAGGTGAGAGATGTGCTACAGCCCACCCTCTAGTGTGCCAGAGGGGGCTAGAGAGATAGGAGGTTTCCTCTTATCTGAAGCTCCGTCTCTCTACCTGCTTCTAGGTTACACATTTGTGCACCATCAAAGTTCGCTGTCTTGACAGACTTCCCTCTCCATCCATCAGCGCATCTCTGTGCGAGGCATATCTAATCACCCCTTTCTCCCAATCCTTGCAGACCACTCAGCCAGGCTCTGTCTGTGTGGTTATACTCTTACAGACCCTCCCCATGCCAGCCATCCTAGTAACAGCAATGAGCCCCTAGTTTCTAATAATTATTTGTAACGTTTGTCTTCCTCCATCCAACTGTGAGCTCCCTGCACCTTGAGCCTGTGTCTTTTACCCTCCAACACTCAGACAGTAGATTTTTTTATTCATATTATTGGATGCATCAAAACCTAGGAGCTTTATTCTCAGTCAATGACAGCCCTGGTTTGGCTGGAAAATTACCTTTTTAAATCTCATATATTTATTTATTATTGATTACACCCCCATACACATATATATTTTAGATCACTGTATACCCCAGGGCTCTCCAACCACCATGTCACCCATGAATCATCATCTTAATCTCTTGTGCCCATCCTTCCCCCAATTTTTTGCCCCCTTCCCCGTTCTAGCTTTAGTCTCGTTGACAGTTTTTAATTTTAAATTTTACATGAAAAAATTTGAGTATCTCCTTTATTAGCTTTACATGTTCTTACGAGAGCTAAAAAATTAGAATTCAGGTGAAAAAAGTCAGAAGGAAAAAGACAAATACAGGACAGTCTCACTTACACGGGGACTGCAAAGAAACCTAACAGTTCATCAAGGTAAAACCAGTAAAAATCTCTTTATATCTGGCTGCAAAACTGAGGTGACCTGGGAAGGGGAAGGTGGAGAGAAGCCAGTGGAACATGTGGAGGATTGCAGGGCCCAGCTGGTGGGAAGAGTGTGCAATTATACATTTGTAGACATTTGCACCTGTAAGCCCCATAGCAGACACAGATGTGAATCTACCTCAATACACATCATTTGGAAAACTAGAGTCAATTTTATGAGTATTTATTATGAATAACAAATCGTTATATTAATTTAACACCAGAACGTCACAGTTTACATTTGGAACTATCAAGTTTGGGAAGGGACATTTAGACTCTCGGGAATTTCTATCCCACTGAAAGTTCAGTTTCTTATTTGATGCAGTTCTTTCATGTCGAGGAACCCAAGCAATCAACCAGAGCCAGCAGCAAAGTCTTTTCTTCAGCGGTGCTGTGATCTCAAATGGGATCTCAATCGTACCTGACACCTACAAGGATCATTTAGGGAAGGTTTCTAGAACCAACTGGAAGTTTGGACAGTTTTCCACACATTTCATAAACTCTATTATTTCAAAGCAAAATTGAAGGAGAGGAATACATGAGATGAAGCTTTTCAGTGGTTTCTGTGCCCTACCCAGCATTTTACAAATCTCTTACCTGCATCTTGTTCCCCATCCAGAACCAGGTCTGTTGGGAATTGTCAGAACATGGACTCCTCACAGGGACACACATGCTCTCCACCCTCCAGCCAGAGGGAAGGCTATTTTCATTATTTCATCTCATCAACGCTTTCAACTTCACAGTCTGGAACCAGCATTTACAAAATGTGATGATGAGAATTTTCTACTGGCCCCAAAGCCAAAGGCAAAGTCAACCAAGTTCATTTTTTTTAATTGCTTCATGTGATTCATGAAACCTTCCAACTGGCTTGCAAGTGAAATTCGAGAAAATAAATCATTCTACTCATTAGAAATTTCAGTTGGGAGAACGCGCCATAGTCATGAGTTATGGAGGTGCTGGAGACAAATTTGATCCTGAGGCTTTCCACCTGAGTGGCTAACCCAGTTTGAGTTGCCTTCTCCACTGTCTTTTTAAAAATTAATTAGTAAAATTAATTTAATTAATTAATTTTATTTGACTTCGTTGTCTACCCCAGGGTTCTCCCATCACCTTTTCACCCATAAATCATCATCTTAATCTTTTGTGTCCATCCTTTCCCCCTTATTTCCCCCCCTCCCTTTATCCATTATCTTCATCTTCATCTTATCTTCATCTTCATCTTCAACATCCGCCCCATCTGATCTACACACCCTCAGAGCAGCTCCATCTTCCAAGCTACCACACACTCTTGCCTTCTGTCTACCACCCTGGTTACTTAGTCTTGCCTGTTCTTGCCTGTTCTCCTCCTGGTCTCTACATATGGTCTTCAGCCCCACTTCCCAGCCTGCATCTGCCAGGTCTGCTCTCCTGCAACCCACATGCTAACAGACCACACAGGTGCTTCTTGGGGCTCTTCCTGGACCCCCTTCCCACCTTCCTTTTGTCTTCTATGCCCTCATCCTCCCACAGTTTGAAGTATCCTCTCTAGGTGGATGAGTCAGATCTGTACACTTTTCATCCAGTTCTCTATGTTGAGCCCTGGGTGAAAATCCAGTCAACGTTGGCTGGCACTGTTATTTCAGCAGCACACGTAGAAAATGGAGAACTTTTAGTATTTCGTTGTACACCCCTGTCTAGAAAAAATAAAATCAAAAGGCTTGTTCTTCTCGTTACCCCTTCACCAGTGCATGGATTAGAAAGCCTGAAATCCAGGGAATGTCAGCAAAATCTCCCTGCCCCTCATCCCATTCCACGTGGCCTCACAACACAGCTCAGACCCCTCAGGCCCCTGCCCACTCCCTCCTCCCACCAGAGCCTGTCCTAGGCTTGCTTGGATCACAGAGATACGCAATCCATATCTCACTCAAGCCTGTGCTTCTCCAATCTCCCTTCTTCAGCCAACGTACTGAGGTTCCTGTCTGCTGGACTATTTTAGTAATTTCCCTACCACAGAGTAAAACCTTCTACAGCATCACCAAGGTCCTCCAAGGTCCATCACCAAGGTTGTCCTGTCCCCTCCTGCACCTGCTCTTCCACGCCAGGTTCCTGTGTCTCTCAAGGTGCCAAGATTTGTGCTGTCTCAGGACCTTTGCCCATACCCTTCGCTTTGCTCCAATTCTTCCCACTCTCCCTGCCCCTGAGCCTCCACCGCCTGGCCCACTCCTCTGACTGCCAGTCTTAGCTCTAGTACTTGCCCAGCAGACAAGAGCAGCTCAGTTGAAAGGTCACATTGACCCTGCCCTTTCTTCTCAGAAACCTGCCATGCATCACAATCATCACTGAGCCCTGATGTCTCAGATATTCCACATGGCTGGACGGTTCCTTTTCTCCTTACCCACGCTTTGTCAGTAACTAACAAGAGTCCTGCACGCAGGGTGTGGCCATCCAGAGTCTTGCACAGAGTAGGCACTTGGGGTGTGAATAACCACAGTCTTGCACATAGTAGGCACTCAGGGGTGGCTAACCAGTCTTGCACATAACAGCCACTCAGGGTGTGGCTAACCAGTCTTGCACATAGTAGGTGCTCAGGGCATAACTAACCAGAGACTAACACACAGTAGGCACTTGGGGTGTGGCTAGCCAGAGTCTTGTACATAGTAGGCACTTGGGATCTGGCTAACGAATCTTGCACATAGTAGGCATTTGGGGAGTGACTAGCCAGAGTCCTGCACATAGTAAGCACTCAGGGCCTGGCTACCCAGAGTCTTGCACATAGTAGGCACCCAGGGGCTGGTTAACCAGAGTCTTGCACATAGTAGGCACTTGGGGTGTAGCTAGCCAGAGTCTTGCACATCGCAGGCACTCAGAAATGCTTCTGAGGATGTCAATAAATGCATAAACCTGTGGGGAGGGAATGAGACTTGTGCATATTTTTCTCAGTTTCCTTCTGCATTCAGACCACCCACTTCTTCTTCCTCCCAGTGTGGACACAAAGGAAGAGGAGGGATGTGGTGGAAGTCTCCCTTACTCAAGAATGGAGGTGAATCCACATTCTCTCACAGGCACAATGGACTAGGGCACCCTGTGTCTCCCAGCTGCACAAAGGGTCTTTGTTTCTGTCATGCACACGCCCGTGCGTCACAGGAATGTAGAGAGGATGTCAGCAGAATTATGAGAGGGAAGGCAAATTCCTGACTCTGCCACTAGCCCACTTGGGATGAAGGGTAAGCTATTTATTAGTTCCACGTCCCGGACGGGCTGGCCCACAATGCTGAACACAGAGATGCTGACATGGCCCAGTTTGTTAGGGCACAGAGACCAGGGAGATAAAGCACACCCCCCTCACCCCTCAAGTAAAGAAGGAATCAAAAATCCCCACATATGCTGCTTCTTTGGGAAGGAGTATTAGGCATAAAAGGATCTTAAGCAAAAGGCACCCACAAGGTAAAAACGACATGCCTTCCCACCGAGGAAGGCAGGACCTCAGTTTTTGAATAAGTAAAATACCAAGATCTTGACGAGTGTGACTAGGAAAAGGCATCTGGGATATCTCAGAGGCAAAGAGTCTCGAACAGAGGAATTTAACCAATTTCGTGAAACGGCAGCTGCCTGCTGAAAAAAAAAATCCATTTGGGGAGACGATTTCTCAAGTGCTTCCGGACTTCTTACACATGATTCATTTTCTTTACCTGCACTACCCTTCTCCAGCCAAGGGAATATCATGTTCAGAGTCTCGCCAGGGGGCTGGGAGCGCATGTAGTCATTTCTAAAGAAAGGCAACTATCACCTGTGGCAACGGTGACATGATGTGCATGTCATCTCCTATCACCAAGCACCGGTACCTGTATTTCCTCACTTCAGCCTCCCTGCCTCGTGAACGACCATTTTCTCCACCTTGCACTCAAGACAACCACTAATTTGTCTAAAGTTATAGGGTCTGTCCAGGGCAGAGCCAAGGGTTCCCCCAAAGTCTCTCCTGGTATATTGGTCCCTACAGCAGTGATCTATTAGCCCATCAGGACCATTTCCACATGGATCAGAGATCCTGAACCTTAGCACCTGACACTGCAATGGCCATGGCTGAAAATAATGCAAAGGTTAAATAACCTCACACGATCTAGTCCCTGTTTCATCAGCCAGTCACCTGCAGAAACCGTGGCTGCCTCCAATGGAAAGGACGTCATTCTTCCTGTGGTGTTAGTGAACTACTGAGTAAGGTCGCCGGGGCACATAGTGAGGTGGCTGGGAAACCAGTGAAGCCAGCTATCCCAGAGCAGGTGGGGTCTTTATTCATTTGAGCAGTCAGAGGAGAACGCCGGGGCTCTCTGTGGGTTTTATAGGCTTTCATGCTCTCAGGGAGACAGGCACGCCGGCCCCCATGCAGGGAGGCTGGGAGGCAAGGAGGCAGGCATGGGTGGGGGGAGGCTAGGAGGCAGGTGAGCGCCCAGGCCCCAAGGACCCTGGTACTCTCCCTGGGCTCTCTCTCTCCCTCTCTCTCTTCCCTCTCTCTACCTCTCTCCTCTCCTCTCTTCCTCTCTCTCCTATCTTCCTCTTTCCTCTTTCTCTCCTCTTTCCTGTCTCCCCCTCTCTTCTCTCCCTCTCTCCTTTCTCTCTCCCTCTCCCCTTTCTCTCTCCCTCTCTTCCTCACTCTTCTCTCTCTCCTTTTTCCTCTCTTCCTCTCTCCTCTCCTCTCCCACTCTCTCACTCTCTCCTCTTTCTCCCCCTCTCTCCATCTCTCTCTCACACTTCCCCATTCTCTTCTCAGACTTTCTTGTTCCCCCAGACATTCTCTCCCCAGGGTGACACCACCTTCCTTCCCTCCCAGGCTGCATGCGCACATCCACTGGGGAGAGAATGTATGGGGAGGGCGCAACACCATAGGTGCTGGTCACAGAGGCTAATGTCAGGAGGGTACAAGCCCTGATGATGCACTCATCCTCCAGGTTTACACAAGAAAAGGCAGTGACCTGGAACTGATGGGGAAGGAGGAATGCAAAGCCCTTCTCCCTGCATCTACAGATCTCTACAGACCCCACGGGAGACGGGGTCTCAGCCAGCTACACTGACCCCAGGGCTGTAATTATAATGCAGTAGCAGGCCGCCTAGTCAGTAACAGAAGGGCTAAACATCTCCACGTGAGCTCAGTATCTCTCTGCCCCTTTTAACCACCAGAATCTGATGCCGAGGTGTCATATCCTCGGAGGCATCATCTTCATGCTGTCATGCACCTCGGCTGTGGCCAAGGGAAGTTCCTTACCAATTGGACACTCAACCTCATCACTGGTGAAGAGAGCCAGATGAGCAGGGCTTACAAACACCTGCATCACCTACATTTCTCTGCCTGACCAAGTTTCTGGAGGCTGAGCAAGATTAGTTACACATTAGAAATGGGCTAACTCTTCTGCTTTGTGATTTGTGGGGTTAGCTTTTCTCAAAGAGAAAAAAGAGGCAAGGAGAGAAGTGTGTGTGTGTGTGTTGTTTATTCACTTAACAAATACTAATTAAGCATCTGTAAGTAGCCAGATGCTGATCAAGATGCCTGGGACAGGCAGACAAATAGGATGAAAAAGGGCCTGGCCTCAGAAGGCTTAGAGTCTAGGGAGAAGAGAAACAATAAAGAACTAAATGTCATCAAAATCGTGGAGGGTTTATAGTTATAAGCAAAAGCCATGAGCAGCGAGGGGGAAGTCAGAACAGGAACCCTGTGGTCACTGGCAGGGACATCGGGGCATCAAGAAGCCTGAATACGGCTCAGAAAGAGCTGCACAAAATGCTGGGCCACCATTTGTAACAGCATCGTTTTCAGCAACTCTAAGAAAACCAGTCTCTGCACTCCTTAGAGCGAATGGTAGAGTCTTAGTGAGACCAGGAAAAAATTGTAGCAAAGCCAATGGAAAAGTTTACAGGAACTACGGTAATTCATATCTCCTTTGCATAAAGTCACAGAACAGTGATTCCTGTTTAATTAATTCAGCAAAAAAAAGTATTATATGCCGACAATGTTTAAGGAAACGTAGTGCCTACGCTCTCAGACTTGATGGCTTACACAGTCATATCCACACGTGGCTCTGCCTGGGGAAACTCCAAGGTTTTGCTCAAGAACATAGTGCTGGTTCTCCCACATGCAAGTCACTCTTCTCTCTGGAAAAGTTTAGAACAGCTTCCCCAAGGCCACCGTGCCTGGAGTTTTCTCACGGACCATGGAAACGCACATCTCCCTACAAAGAAGCTAACACCCAAACCCACGGAGCTTAGATTCCCTGAAGTTCTAGATGGTTCCTGTAACCCCACAGCCAGGGTATAAACAGGAAAAGCAGGAGCCTAGGGAAGGAAAGTGAATCTGCCACAGCAATGGCTGGGTGGCAGGTCTCAGGGTTGTCAGGCTGTATTTCATGCAAATCCATTAGCTGATAGTAAAATTTTCAGCCAATCTCCTGTCCTGAAGCAAGAAACAAGAAACAAGATCTCCTAGCCTGACTGGTGTGGAATGGAAGAGGGAGGGGCACAGAGAAGGTGAAGCTGGGTTAACCAAAGGCATTATCAGTTCCTTGGGAAGAGATTCAACACAGCAATAAAACATCATGAACGACTAAACTAGCAAATACTCCCTAGTTCTCCTGCAGCACCGGTGCTGGGAAAAAATGCTCCTTGCTTAAAAAATAGCTTGAGATGCAATTCCTATAACATTCAACCCACTCATTTACAAAGTGTAAGATTCTATGGTCTGTAGCATATTCACAGATATCGCTATAATCTCATCATACAGCATTTCTAGCACTTCACAAAGAAACCCCTTATCCCAAGTTCACTAGCAATCACACCCCACTATCCACCCACGTGACCAGCAGGCAACCACTAATTTATTACTTGCTATATCTCTAGACTTGCCTATTTCGGGTATTCCAGATAAATGGCAACCTGCATGGTTTTTTTTGTTGTTTTTTTGTTTTTGTTTTTTTTTTGTGTTTTTGGTGAGTCCTTCTTTTATAGCATAATATATTCAAGGGGCATGCAGGCTGTAGTATGTCTCATTTTTTTGTAGTTCCAAATAAGTTTCATTTTTGTGGATAAACCACTTTTTTTTTGCCTTTCCAGTCTTAAGTTGATGAATGTTTGGGTACACCGCTTAGTTATCTTGCATCACACAACTATCAATATCTGCTTACACGTTTATACATGGACATACATTTTCATTTCTTCAGGGATTCTTTCCCTTGGGTATATACTCTAGAAGTATAATTGTTGGAAGATAATAGCTCTAGTTCAACTTTTTGAGAAACTTTCAGGGTATTTTCCAAGATGGGTGAATCATTTAACCCTACCAGCAGTATGTGGGGGTTCACTTCCTCCCCATCCTCACCAACACTTATTACTATCTTTCTTTTTGCTTCTTGCCATCTTAATGGGGTACCTTAAGGGGGTTTTGATATGCTCTTCCCTAATATGAAAGACTTCAGCCATCTCTTCACGTATATAGTGATCATTTGTACATTTTCTTGAGAGAATTATCTGCATCATTTTTCTATATTTTAAATCAGGTATCTGTCCTTTTTATTACTGAGGTGCATGATATCTTCATACATCCTAAGTACCACTCCCCGATCAGCTATAGGATTTTCAAGATCCTGACACACCAGGCAGACAACACCAGTTAATGAACTCCCCTTAGGAACTGCTGTGACCAGCCTGTCAGACTCTGCTACGTGTTAAATAAAACACAGCAAGACTTGATGGTAGCCCAGAAAACTTTCTCTGTATGTGTTTGATAAATTAAAACCTGGGGCAAAGACAGAATAAAAAGAAATGTCTTCTCTTCAGTCATCACGCTGAGTTACTTTTATTATTTTCTTTTTGACCCATGGGGGATTTCAAAAGAGAAGGCTGAATTTTTGTTTTTGTTGGTGACTGCATTAGATGTATCTTAGCCCATCTATTTCCCTTATTATAACCTACCCATCTGGCCTGGCTTCTCACAACCTGAGAATAGTTCATTTGATTACCATGATCTTCTTTTTGAGTTTTCCCAGGCAACTGGTATGTAACTTATTTAGGGCAAAGAAGAACAGAAGAATTCTAATGAGAGAAGGGAAAAAAAGTAAAACATCAATTAGAGATTATCTTAACACTGTTTCAAACAAAAGAACTGAGGTCGTATCTGTGGCAGTATAAGTTTTGATAGCAGCACCTTTAATTCAATATAATTACATGTTTGAAGTCTATTTCTCATGCTTTCTATTTGCCTTCAGTCTGTTCAACAGACCTTGAAAATTAAATTCAGTGAATAGGCCTCTTATTGTGGACATATTACTCAATGGTATTTGACCTGCTGTTTTAGAAAGAATGGAAAGGAAAAGGAAATTAAAAGAAAAAAACAAAAATCAAAACTTAGTCTAAATGCCTTACATTATTTTTCAATTTTGGAGACATTGATTTGCAACACTGCATGTAATTCAGAGGTACAGGGTGACACCTCTCCGGACACATACAAATGTGTGTGCATCATGTAAATCAACCTCAGTATTGACCTCTGTATAAAGTCTACCACTAAATTAAATCTGCTCAGCTCAGAGATAAATTCAGCTCAGCTCAGGAGTAGCCGAGGTAGACATGGTTCTAAAACCAAAATGCCTTTCCATCACCTGTAAACTAAGGATTCTTGATTCAGGACAAGAATCCAACTCTTTGTGTATCTTTTTGTGTGTACTGAGCTACATACCCCCAACCCCCCCTGTTGTATTTTCATTTTGCATTGGGGACCAATTTCACATTTGCCCTTACGTTTAAGTGTGCGTGTGTGTATACATGGGGGGTGGGGGGTATGTGTTAAGATGGGAAACTGCAGCTACCATTCTTAGGATTTACTAATACCCAGAATCTATTTCTGGTGTTTCAGATAATCACACTTCTCTGTCTCTTTGACTGAACATTGGATACTGGACCGGTACTACTTAGCAAAAGTGAAAAGTATCTTCTTTTATTTTTCTGAAGTATTGACAAACCCATATAAATGGATCTCCATGCTTTCTTCCTGTTACAATTGCCCTGTGAAATTCCACGTAAAGAAACATCCATCAGTCTGGGTCTCAGAGTAAAGATTACATGAATCAGAGCCTCTGCCTGTGGGTACATAGTGTAAACAAGAACTCAATCTGCACTGCCTTCTGTGACTAGCATCAGGGAAACGTTGTTACCGCAGCACAACTTTCCACCCTGACTAACACTGGCAGCAAAAGAGACCTGCACTCACTTTTGGTCCAGTTCTTCCTCAACATACTTCAAAGTCCTTTATTAGCAACTGAGGCAACAGACAATACAAATCAAGTCATGAAACATGAAGACACAGCCAAGAGAAAAACTGGTTGAAATATCTGGTCTAGGATACCAAGATGTATAAGTGGTCCCTCCTTCCCTTCCTGCCCAGGCCCTACAAGTGTCACCTAAAGCCCCACATACATGCACAGACATAAAATAAAAGGTGATAATAGACAATCTTGTTACACATCATCTCATTCCTTATATACTGAAAGAAGAAATGCAGAGTATTTAGCATGCATGTTCTGTACTCCACACCCTACCCAAGTGCACCATGCCTGTTGGTCTTCATGGAGACAGCTGGTTGACCATGTGGGGGGGAGTGGCCTCTATTAGTGCCTACAGAGCACACTGGACAAAATCTGAAGCTCCTGTTTCTCAGCAATCAAACTCCTGTTAGGTTCTGAAGTGACTGTTTTAAAGTGCACATTTGGGGGCCCTCTTCAGAGAGCAAGAGATGTCCAACCATCTCCAATGTGCTGACCAGGTCAATTTTCTGCATAGCTACAAAGCCTCATCCACCCTTGCACCATCCACACAGACCTTCCAACACGGTTACATAACATGTTTGAAAGACTTCCACAGACACACCACCTGCCAGGGGTGGGGCCACATACCTCCCTCCAGAAAGCACAAAACAAGAAGAAGTTTTCACAAAAAGAGGCTCCTGCCCAAAGAGTCTATGAAATAATGATGATGGAGGCAGGATTTTGGAGCGAGGAAAAGAACAGAGTAACGCAGGTGGAGCCAAAGCATCAACTGTTTCCCATCGTGCTCCAAGAGAGCTATGTGTCTGCAGGCAATTGAACGTGTTGAAATTGCAACTTGGAAAGTCATAAGCTTTGGCTCCTGAGATGCAAGACCCAACAGGGATGATCTGGCAAAATAAAGGGAAAAAAACCTTTGTATTCCACACTTCTCAGATAAAACCCAGACTCACATGAAACACTTGGTCGTTAAGGAATCATATGTGAAGTGATATGGTTTAGGAACTGAAATCATTAGTCACTGTCTGAGACATGAATCAACTTTCACCATCATGTCAAGTACTGAGAAGGAATCTGAATGGAAGAGCGATTTTAAAACATGATTCAGAAGAGAGTGTGTGCCAATACGAATGCCAATAGGCCCAGGGTGATGTGAGCTGGTCCCTGTGTATGCTGGGCTGGTGGGATTTTCTCCAAGGCGTACCAGAGAGCTGCCCACAAGCCACGGGCACTGACCTTTGTACTTGTCTATTGTTTCATCATTTCTTGGTCTTTTGGCTAAGATCAAGTGTACCTGTCTACTGTTTCATGAGCTACAGCAGGCTAACAATTTCTTAACGAGTGACCTGAACTCTTTAGTGGCTTAAAATAGAGAACTGGATTTTGTTCATGCAGATAGATTGTCCTCCAAACAGCAGTCCACAGCGAAGCTCCCTCAGCTGGATGCACCACCCTCCTCCAGGAGCTTGGGGCCTTCTCCATGGGTACACCAGGTAAAGACATAGTGGAAGCTCAACTGCACATTTCAAGGGAAAAGAATGGCTCACTTCTTCCCACATCTTGGTGGTCAGGACATGGTCACATGGGAAGATTTCCTGCCAAGGAGCCTGGGGAATGCAGTGAAGTCACCTTTCTGGGGAACGCCTTCATTTCCTAGCTTGCAAAGACATAATAGCCACATTCTCTGTTCTACAAAATAGGCGTTGATATGGCTCCGACTTCTTATTGCACCTACGCCATTTCCTTCTAGGAACTCAAAACCAATCAGATGCAGAACTTGCTTAAATTTGAAGAGACAATGGCTGGGCAAGATCACCAGTCTCTGTCTACTGGGAACTAGAGCTTACCGGCCACACACAAGGACATGTCTCCCAAGGACTCTTCCAACAGACTCACAGGTTAAAATCTAATCCCTCATGTGGTGGTACGTGTGAGCTGAGCCTTTGGGAGTTAATTCTGCAGGTGGAGCCCTCATGAGTGGGCTTAGTGCCCTTGTTACTGGCCAACCACTAGTTTGTGCTTCCTGTCAAGTGACAAAAAAAAAAAAGAAGCAGAATGTGACTGTTCCCCACCAGGAAGAGAGTGCTCACTGGACACCTAATTTGCCTGCACCTTGATCTTCCACTTCTTAGCCTCCCCAACAGTGAAGAATAAATTCCTGTCATGCATAAGCCACCAAGTTCTTGTTACATCCATCCAAGCCAACTAAGACAGTAAAGCTCTTTCCTGAGTTAAGGGGTCTGCAAGGAATGTAAACCATCGGGAGGTGACACACTGAGCAGGGAGTCAGAGCAAAGGACATGAGTCAGTTTTCTTCCAGATCAGGTGAACATGGTTTGCAGCCTCATGGTTGCAACATGGTTGGCATCTGGGGTTTACAGCCCTTCAATGAAGAGCTTCCCTGTGCTTTGTGCAGGGGAGGGTATTCAGCTGCATCCTGTCATCTCCTCTGCCCATGCCACCCACATCTGCCCAGTTGGAAAGACCCAAGTTGCCCTAACTGTTAACTATCCCCAAGGGCATGTGATGGCGGTTGTGGGTGGGAAGAAGAAAATGGAAGGAAGAAATTGAAACGGTCTAGACAGAATCGCAGAATCATAGACTGGGGCTCAGTGAGCACGAATTATGTCCTTTATTAGAGTCTCTGAGCTCCCTTAAGTACCCTGGTAGAGGAATGGTGACAATGCGGCAGTAGGGAAGGTAAAACTAAGACCCGACGATATGTAGCACCTGGGGTAGGAGGATGAGGGATTCATTCATCTAGCAGAAGCATGCCTGTGGGGGTGAAACACCTTTATCTTTCAGGGAAATGTCTCTCTGGTGGGTCATTAAAGTAGGTTAGAAGGCTGCCATTATGGACAAGAGAACTTGCCAGGAACCATCTCTAGTGTGCCAGGGATGAGTGAGAATGGGCAAGGGTGTGCCCTTAGCTAAGGCATATCTCTTACACATTTACGGTGTCCCGCAGGCATGAAATGGCATCCTAAATTCTTAGGAACCACTACTCTATATCGTGAAAACGCATAATGAAACAACACAATCTATAGTGTGGTTGGGAAGCTCTTACAAGCCACAGGCAGTATCTTTTGTCATCTGTCTCTCTCCAGCTCTTATCTCTGTATCTCAGACAGGCTGGGACCACCTGTCATCTGTCTTCTCTTTGCTGCCCCCCTTTCTCTGGCTTCTCTACAGTTCCTCTTCCTCTGCGGACACTTCCTTTAGACATATCTGTGCCCTGGATGAGGTTCCTCAACTGTCCCCCACGGAGAGAGTCATCAGTACCCAACACCCCCCCCCCAGCTCTCAGAATCTCAATATTGCAGATGTCACAAGGAAGTAAATGGCTCCATTTCCAGCACAGGCTCATGAAGTAGGATGTTTACAACAAAGTCCTCTCAGGTACCATGTGCTTCCAACAGGTAGCTATATTTGCAAGGAGGCAGTAGAGAAACTTAGTATTTGACACCTCACTTCAGGGCACATGTTCAAAGTGTAATAGCTCAAGAAAAAGCATTTTCTTTAAATTTCCTCTAGAAGCTGAAAGACAAAACTATTCGTCAGTCTCAGTGCAAAGAATAACACTGCTATTCTCTCATTCATGAGCTATTGCGGCCCCACAATTAGAACAAAGTTCTGCGATGGCAACGTAACTAAGTACCAAGTGGTTCAAGCTGAAATGTGCAAAGGGACTTATTTATTACTTGCATTGCCAAAAGCAGAATATCTGATAAGGGAACGAGGATAGCTCAAAGCCAAAGGATTCTATTATTTGAACACAGTAGACTTTTTCTTTGATGATAATACTTGAAGAAAAAGTCAAACTATGTATGAACTGCACCAATTTACTGACCAACACTGCCATCAAAATGGTGAGCTTTTCTTCATTGTATTTTTAAAGAGAAAACTAAAACTAGTAATTATCACCATCAGGCACTGTCTAATTTCCCAGATCACTTATACTCATTCTTTCTAATGCTTACAAATACCCTGTAAATAGGTGTGAGTGTGTGTGTGTATATGTATACATATACCTACATATGTTTATATAATATACCTATATATACCTATAATATATATATTTATATATTATATATTATATATATTTTAAATATATAATATTTTTTAAAGATGCATAAATTGAGCTGAGAGAAGGGACATGGAATTACCTTGAGATGTACGACTAGGTAAGTATCATCTGAACCTTGATCCCACATCCTTCTGACACTGAACACTGGAAGCCCATCAAATCTCTGCTATTTTCACCAATTCCTAACAATTCTATGTGGAGGTAATTTATTGAAATGCATTTACAGGCCATCACGGCTTTGTCTATATACCAAAATCTAAATATCACTATGGTGGTAGATGTTTCCCTTTGCATCTCATTGTCAGGTAGCTCTCAACTGGCTTACATATTGGGTTCTGCTTAAGCAGATGAAACTGAATTCCAGCAATTTAGAAAACAATCATCCACGACCTTCTTAGAAGAGCAGCTCTCACAAAGCGTACGATCAAGAAGTACATGTCTGACAATAACCTGATCTGTCCTTGGCCCCAAGTAAAGCATGAAAGTCTCAAAGAGTGTGAGCAGAGGGAATGAACAGATGCCTCTCTGTCTCATGTGCCCGGTGCAGACACCTCAGAAGCTAAGATGGGGCGTCTCCCTCACAGAGCAGCACCCACAGCTGGGCTGTGGTGCTCAAGGCTAATTACAATGCAAATCTGTCCTGCTGCCCAGCAGAGTCAAGTAACCATGGCAACCTACCAGCAACATCACTCACACAAATTCTAGCAAAGAGCTCTGACTGGCTCCACCCAGAAATTAAACTGGTTCCACAAAAGGGAATATTTCACAAGAACACCGTGTTCTAAAGCCACCCTCAGCCATCCCTCATCTATCCCACGTTATCACCAAAATGAACACCAACTCTCTACTATAGACTAGTGTTCTGAGTCGTTAAACATAATACATTCAAACCTGTGATAGTTGAACTATGAATGGCAGCTCTGAAGGCTACGTCAGGAAACAGGATAAGGAGGCGTCTCATAGCTCTAGAGCTGATCCTCTCCATGGGGGTTCCTGCAAACACTCAGGGGTTTCAGGTCCCCATATGGGGTGGCTCCTTCCCCACTAACTGGACATGTCCCAGCACTGTTTCATCTTTAAGGACCATCACAAGAGACACAGTAGAAAGTAGAAAGTCTCTTGCTGAGTGCAGATGAAAATGGTGCTGGTGGATTTCAGCAAGCAAAATGGATTGTAAAACTAAAAGTGGCAAAACCATATACCCAGTAATCCCATTCTTAGGTTCCCGCCCAAATACTATGAAACCAGCAATACAAAAAACCCATATGCTTCCCAGTGTTCAGAGTAGTGCCAGTCACAAAAGCGAGGATGTAGGAGGAGTCTAAATATTCACTGATGGAAGTCTGGATGAATCAAGAAGGTACCGCCTATCCATATGATGGAGTACTATGCAGTCATAAAAAAGGATGGTATGCCATCACTTTCGATAAAATGGAGGCAGCTTGAGAGAATGTTGGGCAGCAAAGTCAATGATATAACAATGCTAAAACAGATATTGGACGTTTATATAGCAGACAGTTTGACAACATAAAATACTTTCAAAAACCAGTGGACATCATGGAACACCCTGAGGATGCCAAGATGAAGCAGGGGTGCAGAGGGCAAGGGATAAGGAATGTAAGCAATGGAGATGGGAAAATAACCAAATGAGATACAGAAGAAAGTGATGGTTGGGAAATAATAGTGAAATTGATTAGGACAAGTACATTAGAAGGCTTCTTGTGCCATTTCAGGGGAGTAACGAAAGTAAGTGATGGTTCATTTCAAGGGATATCTGACTTCCCCATCCATTCATGGTCACCTCTCCCATGAAACTGGGTGGGGTACTGGAAGGCTTCCTTCATGTTGAGGCATTGGCATCCCACTCCTTTGCTGACACCAGGTTGATGCCCGCAGACGTTAACAGAATTCAACTAGGAATGGCACCGTTGTTGATGTCTGATGTCTGATTCACTTCCTCTTGAACAACAGAGGTTACTGTCTCACCATTCAGAAAGCCAGAAGGCCAAACCAAGGTGTGGACTTTGCCACGCAAGGATCTGCTCCAGATCTCTCCCCGAGTTTCTGAAATTCCCTTGGCTCGTGACACCAGAACATGGCATCTTTCCATGTGTGTCTGTGTCCAGATGTCCCCTAAATCAAGAGGACCGGTCATATTTGATAAGCAGCTCTTCCTTCTCCAGCATCTTCACCTTAACTAAGTGCACTTGCGACAACATACGAGGTCACAATCTGAGCTACAGGGGACTGGGCATTGACATAAGAATTTAGGGGACATGGTTCTGCCCGTAATATCTGAACACAAATACACTTTAAAGATACTCAAGATACTCTGCGCACAACCGATAACTGTGCAAAGAGGAAAGAGTCCACCGTCACACAGGACATCTCCCATCTCCACGCCAGCCACACTTCAGGGGGGATTCGCTCCCTCTCTCACTATAGTTCATGTGGATGTTCTTTCACCCATAAAGGTGCCGCAAGACACGCAGCCACACAGGAATCCCATCAATGAGTCCTACTTAGCGATTAAAGTCAAGGCTCAGGAGTTGACACTGTTCCGAATAAATCACCCTGGTCAGCCCAGTAAAATTCAGTTCTTAAAGGGGCTTCACATTTTCTCAAAGAGCCACCAGGACTCAGGCGCAAAGAAGACAGTCATGTGAATCTACCTTGGAATCAGTGGTTGTCAGGCAGAAGCTTCCATGGAAAGTGGGAGATGGTGTCTGCAATCTAGTCATTTCATCCCAGGCTTGAGGCCTCTCCCTGTACAGAGACTGGGCCAGCCCTGAAAAGAGCAGCTCAAACTGCCCAATTCTTGTGCATCAACATCTGGGCTTCCCAGAATCCAGATAAAGGCCTGTGTTTCCTTTACTGAAGGCACACAGTACTCCAAAAATAGTACTCCTTCTGGGAGAAGGAAGGCTACGAATTGGCTGTGGGGCAGGAAAGACACAAATCAGAGGAAAATGGATTAGATAATGACTAAGACTCAGTCCCATGTCCCTGATGAATGTCTTCACTGACTTCGAGTACCAAGCCCCCCCCCCTTCCAAGTTAAGCATCAGGATGTGGGATGACCTTCATGTCGAGGGACCCCTTCATTCTCTGGCTCTTCTGTTTGTCTGTGTGACAATCAGCCACCCAGAAAGAAATAAGCAAATAGTAAATACTGTAAAACTGGCTTTCGAACATGCAAAACACAAGAAATTCAGATTTGTTGCCATTATTCGTATAGGCTCATCTGGCCGACAAAACTGTCACAAAGCCTCCCTTTTGCTACTGTCATAGATTACTAACCTTTAAAGGAAAGTGCAAGGCATGCTTAGCTTTTTCACTGATAATATACCATTTTGTATTTTATACGGATGAGCTTTTTGATTCAGGTTACAAATGAGTTCAAGTTCATTCCATAATTAAACGTTTGATTAGAAGTAAAAATTAACATATTACACAGAGGCATGTAATTGTATGAGACAAACTATTTAATTCCAGTAAAGAGATTCACCATGGTAACAAACTATCTGACCCATCCAATTCAGAAAGATTTTTCGAGTTATCTAAAAATGCAGTCATAATTAAATGAAGACATCAGAATGCACTCACTGCACTATGGAAAGCTCTTTAAATACTTGGGGAACAGAGGGCCCATTTTTAATGTACACTTAAAAATATCAGAGACCAAAGATCAAAATTGAAATTTTGGGGGGGAAAGGATGAGATAGAGACAATTCATTGCAGGAAATACACTTTGTGCTTTGATTTCTTTTTTTCCTTAAGCTCAGTGATATCTGGAACAGGTGCAGCTAATATATTTTTAATTTCTCAGGTTATCTTGCTAAAACAGAACCGGTTGATAGTATCACACCAGAGATGGCTTTGTTTTAACTGCCAGGTACAATCGCTAGGAATCAACCTGAGATCTTCAAGAGTGATTTAGTTTGCAGCTACAGAATTGGATGGCAGACCATTGCTCACAGCTGTTTCTAATTACACCTCGATCCAATAACTGAATATTCTTTAATGTTCTGGCAGTGGCTACTTAAGAGATGTGCGAGCAAGTTCGATACATGGAAGGAACACTTCCAGGCAGAAAGCTGCACACATTAGAAGCTATCGAAAACACAACACAATTCAGTAGGTGGCACTGTTCCCTCATTAGCCTTCTCCTGATGTGACACCGGAGGACTCTTCGGATTACCTGGATTCATTTCTTCCATGGAGTTCTGGGACTTAAGTCACGATCAACATACCAATCTCCACTGCTAGGCCTGGTTTCTTCTTGGGATAGACAGCCGAGATGAAAAGCACTAGAGAGAACGCTTAGTGGGAGAGCAGAAAAACAACTAGATTTCATCTCTCAAGTCCTTAGAGAATTAGGTCAGAGTCACATGACTTGAAAGAAAATGAATTCTCCATCTCCACTAGAGATAACCCAAGCAACCTGACCTCTCGTCACTGTGCCAACTGAAAATAATTAAGCTAGCTCACAAGCTGGCTTCTCGGGCTCAGCACTTTGGGGCAAAATAATTCTTTTCTATTTGGAATGTAAGGACAGCTTGTGTATTTGTAAAGGTTGAGCCGCACCCCTGGTTTCTTCCCACCAGATACCAGTAGTACCTGCTTCAGCTGCAACAGCCAAACCATCGCCAAGCATTGTCAATGCCACCCAGGAGCACAATCACCCCCTTGAGAACCTTCCGTCTGAGTGGCCCCCCTCTCTAGCATCCTAATCCTAGCCTGGGTAAGTCACATGCCAGCATACTACCTTAAACAATGCTTTTCGGCCTTTGTATCTAATTCTAGAGGATTGATGCACTGTTGAAATGTAGGATGCTAGAAAAGACGCAAAGACCAACCAATAAGAGTCCAGTGACCGTCTCCTGCCACCACACCATGGTAACGGCATGAACATTTCAATTGCATTGTCTGATATTTTTCTCTTTAAAGATGCACATAGAGAATGTGTCATAATTATCTGCTCAGTAAAAATGTGAGCAAAATCCAACAGCACAACTTTATCAAAATGGTTTATTACCTCTAACTGTACACGCTGTCATAGATGCATAATTCCAAATGATTTTCATGACTATATAGTATTCTTCCCAGGGAATATGTCAGGAGTGTTTTAACCAGGGACTCATTGAAATTTTTATTTAATTCCAAAGGTTAATGTAAATTAATTTTACTATGTTCCTGCAATACATCCTCAAAGGTTTTGAGTATAAACTCTACCTTTACACAAAAAGAACCCAAGAGGGAATAAGAGACAAAGAAAGAAAAGGGTAAAGGAGAACAGAGAACAGAAGAGAGAAAGCAGAGAAGGAAGTGGTCAGGAGAGAAAGAAAGGGGGGTTATGAGAGGCAGAAGATGGAAGAGTGGGAAAAATTAAGTGAAAAATGGGGGCAGGGGTTGAGAGAAGAGCAGTTTCAGTAGAATCTGCTTCAAAAAGTGAAATTTTTGGTGCCCTTCCCACTTTTCTGCTTCTGCCTTTGGAGAGTTAGTGTGGTTTGTCCTCACGGCAAAGATGCTATGACTCTTGCCCACCACTGGGAGAACAAACACTTTGAATCATGTTTTCGATTCAATTCTTCCTGAAACTAGCACGCACTGGTGAGATAGCTATATGAAATAAAAGGAAGAGACCTTGAAAACATGAAGAAAGAAGTCAGACATAATAGATCACATCGTATCACTCCATTTAAATGAATGTCTGCAAAATGCAAATTCATACAGACAGTAAGTCAATCTGTCAAATGACCGCTGCCACAGGCTGGTGGCCCTGGCATGGAGCATGACTGCTGACTGCTCCGAGGTTTCCTTTAGGCAATGGATGTGAATATGGCCTGGAGAACAAGATGGCAGCATGGAGTTGCCAACACTATTGTGCCACAAAGTGATTTGATTTAAAATGGCTAATGTAAATTTTGTGATATATATTTTTTTTAAGTCATGAATGAAACAAATAACACAGAAATCTCTCTTTCTGGAAATCATTTGAGTTGAGGGGATTGAAAAATTAAATTTTAAGAAAGTGGAGAAAAGGAGAATAGCAATCTTCAGAGTACCCACTGCCTGTCACTATTTTATTTAGTTGTTGTTAATCTTGCCCAGTAATTGTTATTCCTATTCTACAGTGAGTGTAAGATAGATCTAGGGTGTTGGGCTGTTTAGGGATGGAAAATTCTGGAAGGTGGAACAAGAATTTGCTTCCAGCTTCTAAAAGCTGTGGCCAGGGACTATGTTCAGAGTAGCCAGGTGGATAAAGGCTTTGACTTTGGGTTTACACCTGCATTAGCTACTGAGTCAACTAGTCGCCATCTGTGTAGCTATTCACCAAAGCAGAAAAGCCCCTACACCATCTGCCCAATGCAAACTCCTTATCCTAAAGGGGGAGCGATTTCTCAGTAGAACAATAAAGGATGAACCCCAACATACAATTCTGAAAACTTCCATCCACATCCATCTCCTGCACAGGGTAACACATCCATCATCCGCTTCTGCCAGATGAGATGTAATCAACCAAATTAACCAATTAATAAATTACCAAATAAATACTAATTAATTAGCAAGGTCACTGGGGCTGGGAGAAAACCTCATGAAAAAAATTGAAAAAACAAAGTTTTATGTAAATACAACTGACTCTATGCGTCATCTTTTCTTTCTTCCCAGGCTTTTTGGTAAATTACTGACATATAACATGGGGTAAGTTTAAGGTGGAAAATATGATAATATATGTGTGTGTGTGTGTGTGTCACAAAATGTTTAGCATAATAAGCTTGGTTAACACAGTCTTCATTTCACAGGATTACTGCTTTGTGTCTGTTGAATGCCTCTAAAAGTTCGTTTCATACCTCCAAGTATACAGTGCAGTGCTATTAATATAGGCACCATGAGGTGATTTATTCAACTAAAGTGCAAATTCGCACCCTTCCATCAACATCTGACCATATCTTTCACTGCCCCCCAACAGGCATCAGTCACAAGTCCGCTCCTTATTCTATGAGTTTAACATATAGAATAGGGAGCAGATTACAAATACATGTGAGATCAAACAGAATCTATCTGTCTTATTCACTTAGCACAAATCCTCAAAGTCTTTCAGATTTTCTTCCTTCCTTTTTTTGTGAATGAGTACTCACTATGGTAAGTGTGGATTCTTGTGTGTGTGTGTGTGTGTGTGGATTCTTGTGTGTGTGTGTGTGTGTGATGGTTTTTTTATACATTCCTCCATGGATGGCTGTTTCCATTTCTTGGATATTGCAGACACTGCTGCAATAAACATAGGATTGCAGATATTTCTTCAAGATAACTTGGAAATCATATTTTTTAAGGTCTCATTTAGTGCCCAAAAGGCAGAGATAGGACCAGTTGACAGATTAACAACTCACATCCATAGCTACTTCCACTAATATTCCATGAACACTTTATAGCCCACAAAGTATCAGCAACTTACTTAGTTGCCTTTTACGTCTTCATGATAGCAAAAAGCCAATCTAGCAGTAGTTCCAGCAGCAACTAGCTCTATGTGATACGAGCAGGGCTTTTCAAGGTGGTTCTGTGGGTTCAGTCAATCAGAAGATACACTGGTACTTCCCTCCAACACAGATAAGGATGATGGCAGCACCACTCAGAGAAAAATATGGTACACCATGCTTCAGAGTGTAAGCTAATTTATACCCAAATAGACTATCTTAAGAAGGAGAGACATCCGATGCAGTATCAAAAAACAGCTTAGGATATCATTGCAACAAAACCAAAGACTACAGAAAGACTAGACTCCATCATTCCCAGATGTTCTCTTGCACACTGAACTGGGAGCAGGAAGAGAGTATGGTGCAGGCATGACTTGCTCTGAGTCAGGAAGGAAGCTGAGAGCAGAAAAAAGACCTGAAACTAGCTAAGAATGGGCATGTTTGAAAGAAGGAAAAGGACCATTAGCAAAACCCAAAACTCGGATTGACTTTAAGCAACAAGTTCAATTAATGTCTGATTAGTTATGAGACTGATATGTGACAAAGAGGTCAGCAAAAGTGGCAGGCACTTTCTTAGGCAGTCCTCAACTATGCTCATCTCCTAGTATTCATGTCTTTATATACGCCTTCCTCCTGCCAACGTTAGTATGGGAAAGACCACCATGTCACCTCCAAGTTCAAGTCCAAAAAGAACTCTGCATCTGCCTTGCTCATTCTATCTGGTCTAACTTTCTTCTTTGAATAGAAGTGAACTGCCAGGTGGAAAGCTACTCTGAGAAGTGGTTCACGTGACATGGAATGGAGATATATATTGACATATGTTGTGAATGAGGACCTGAAGGCCTCAGTCCACTCTGACTGGAATGAATGCTGCCACAAACCACCCAAGGGAGAGCAGAAGTAAAACCTCCTTCGGTTGAGCCTTCAAGAGAAACAGCAGCCCCAGCCACAGAAGCGCTGATACAATCGAAGTCTGCTGCACGTTGTCACCAATTTTAGGTAATTTTTATGCAGTAACAGACACATAGACTAGCACCATCTGAGTGTCCCCTGGCTAATTCTTGTCCTCTTGGACTTAAACAAATAGGAATTGCCCCCCCCCCCAAATTTCCCTAGATATGAAAATAGCTTCTTCTAATTTTTTTTATGTGAATTCAGATAATGGACTATTTACCCTCTATTAGAAAATTAATTGAAGATTAGCACTCTCTTTCTTTGATCTAAATCTATTGGCTGGTTATCCAGAACTTCAAGGATATAAATTCACTATGAAAACTATTCATTTGGACTTGACCTTATGAAAAAAAATTCAGATAAAGATTGACTCAAAATTCTTCTCTTTGTCTTAACCTAATCCTCATCCCACAGGCCTGGGGCAAGACAGGGAAGGGGGAATTCAGGAGTAGGTTCACATATCCTGCATCAGAACTTGTCGCATATCCTTTTGCTAATAATGTTTTTCTTAGAGAAATGAGCCGTAAACTAAAGTCTATAGAGCAGAAAAAAATCAACTCCCTTAAGGCAAATGTTTATTCCCAACTATTAAACTATACTTTGCTCCTCATGGTGAGGAAAAAGTGCAAAAGTAAGAAGAGGATTTTTTTTTTAACATTTAAGAGCTTTAATCAATTTAGTTCCTGACCCTTTTTCTTAGGTCACAAACCTTTGCAGATGTCATCAATTCAGGATAAAAATAACTGTACAAGGAAATGTCCTTTTCTAATTCCTCATAAACAGTTGCTCTGTTTAATTCTGTCCCCGGGACAAAAGTGCAGAAAGAATAAAATGACTTCTGTCCAGTAAGTTTTCCATACTTGTATGAGTATGTTACTTATTGTGACATATGTGTTCAAATTAAAAGAATGGGGGTCCTATGTACAGAAAATAGAGCACAATTACTTATCCTTTCATCATTCTTCACCATCAAGCATACTTAAGTTAGTTTCTAACAGTAAAGAGGGCATTTATCTTTTGCCAGAAAACCAGACTTCAAATCCAGAGCATTAAGCATTCTAATGTTTCCAATTAGATGCTAATGATTTAAATGTAATATTTCCTGAATCGAGACAGAAAATTGAACAAAGGCTTAAACTCGATCTACTGGAAAGTAAATCCATCTACAAGCACTGAAAGACAAAGAGAATCGGAGTCAAGGTGAGCAGACATTTCCACACAGGAGGGGGTATGGCAGGTGAGCAACCATCCAGGGCACAGGCTCAGTGCAGGTCATGGATGCTCCATCCACCAGCCAGAAGAGCCAAGCTGTCTACCCAAGAAGTACTGTGCTTAGAAAATAAGGACATGGCAAGGCCATTAAAAGCTGCAATGAGTGGGCTTCCCCAGTGTCCTGCTTGAGAAGCTGGGAGAAAGCAAGGGGACTCTTGCTGGAGCAACAAGCAGACATTTGAGTCATTCCTCATGCAGACCTGACAGAGATCTGCGTCTGTGCAGAGGCCTAAAGAGGACAAGATGCAAACAAAATGGAGAGGAGCTTCCTGCACGCCACACTCTGTAGAAAGCACTGGACCTTGGCAGGCAGAAATGAGAAACCAACTTGCTGTAGAAAGACAAACAAATTCTCAGAACCCCAGGGGATAGTCAACAGCAAATGGCCTGTAGCCTCCACTGTGATCACATCAGGACAAATACAGCCCTCCTCTCTGCCCTGGACCCTTAGAGGAGGAGAAATGGTGGTGCAGCTCTGTTAGCAGCTGCAAAGACCAGGGCAATGGGTGTACAAGCTGACTCCTGAAGCCCTCAGTGATGACCAGCAAGTTTGAGTTTTACTGAAGTGCAGTCGGTAAACAGACATTGTTTATATTGAAGGAGTACAACCTGAGGCTTCATGTATACATTTTACATGCACAGAATTTGAAACAAATGCTGCCATGTTGTCGATAACCACATTTGTCACCAAGCACAGGTCATCTTTGTGATGGGAACATGTAAAATCTGCCCTCCAGGTATTATGCTTAGTGAAATAAGTCCGGAGAAAGAACAGGTCTTTATGATTTCACTCCTAAGTAGACAGTGGAAAAACAAAGCTAATGGAGAAATGAACAAACAAATCAAACTCCTAAGCTAGAAGAATGAAACAGTGGTCTCACAGTAAAGAAGGGAGAGTAGGCTAAATTAGTAGAGGCACAATGGCATGATGAAGGATGTGAACCAGTCTTTGGTGCTAAACATAATGCAGTGCAGAGGGAAGCTGATTCATAACACTACACACCTGACCCTATAGAACATTAAAACCAATGTTATTTCAGCAACAACAAAAAATTAAGATCTATTCTCAGGACATTTTAAGTACTCAGCACAATGTTATACTCTATGCACCACAAGGTTCTCAAAGCTTCATCATCTTGCATACGTGAAACACTGTACCCCTTGTCAACCTCTCCTGCACCCTCTTCCCAAGCCAACCCCCCTTATCTTCTATGGGATCCCACCGATAAGCAGGCCACACTGGGCTGGATTCTGTGGCTCTTGCTTATTTCAGGTGTTGAACAGCTTTCAGGTTCAACCATGCTGTTGGCAATTTTTCAGGCTTTCTCACGATTTTTTCTCCTTGATGTGTCCTATTTAAAACTCTGCTCTTCCAAATGGGGCTTTGGCACACCCTCCTGGCAGGCACTGAAACACCTACTGGACCACCAGGTGATCATTGACCCAAACCCGGAGAGCAAACAAGTTCACATCTGCAGCATCACCCAGTGGGGTGAAGACAAAACACTCCCTTGCCAGGGAAACAAGCATGCTGCCTGCCGCGGGCATTTTCTTCTTTTCTCTGGTGTCCACTTTTTCCCAAATGTCCCTACATGTCCAACCGCCCTATGTTTTCCTGGAAGGTCTGAAGACTGAGCTCCCCTGCAGGAGAAACACCCAGGCCAGGACATAGTGCTTTGTTCCACTTCCTGTGTTAAAAGGTTGATGAGGGGGAAAAAAAGCTCCTGGCTATGGGTGAACAGAACCACATTATTCTAGGACCTACTTTTGTTATATGTCATTGTGCTGAAAGTCACAGTTTCCAAGAACCTAGTGACACTATTAAGTGAGGACTCACTCTGTTCCAGCTTTGGACCAAAACGACTTGTTGGAGCTGGACATCTGGTCTACCCCTATCTAATCAGAGGACTCTCAATGCTTCTGTTGGACAGATGAGAGCCAGGATGCAGGATGAGGAAAGGAGGCAGGAAGCAGGGGGGAAAGGGAAGAGGGATAACAGGAAAAGAGAAGGAATAGGAAAGAAAAGGAACTGAAGAAAGACTTAAAGCGAACCCAGAAGAAGTACTAAAGGGGAAATGTAGTTTGCCTACACCAAACACTCCCTTGGATAGATGTATTCTCAACCTTATCCTGACATCACTGTCAAGGGCTTTAGCCACACTTAAAAAAAGGAAAAAAGAAATGCCAGCTTCTTCACAGGGAGGGTATAATCAATCATTAGTGAACCAGTCAAAGGCTGAAGTCAAACAAGCCACTATAAATTAACAAGCTTAGTGAGGAATCTATTTCTCCTGCAAATACAACTAAAATACAATTTTCTCTTTTTCATAGAATTTCCTCTATTTAAGGTAGTGCTGATCTCAGCACCTCTCTCTTGCAGGAACCTGTGCTGTGGCCTACTGAACAAGACAAAAAACAAACAAATGCTTATCTCTGACACCCAACACTGACTGAGAAAGTCTCTTGTACTTCCTGCAAGGAAATCTTGTCCTACAATGTGGAGTCCTCCTGGTCACCAGACACCGTGGCAATCATCACTGGCTGCACAGTGGCAAGAAATCACAGAACTCAGTCAAAGCTTGAGGAGTTGCATTTCATTTGATGCCTTTAACAGCCCCATCTAAGTGCTTAGGATCTATGTCTTTCTTTACCTATTTCTCTAGAACATGGAGGATTGTCCAGAAGTGAAGACACTCATGAGTAACTCTGCTCTTCCACCTGTTTGTTAACAATGTCATTCAGTCTACCCAAAGGCCAACAAAACACTCATTCAAAAAGACATCTCTATGCCTTTGTTTATTGCAGCACTATTTCCAATAGCCAGGATATAGAAATATGACCCCCAAAAAAGCAAATGGTTCAAAATGCTTTGGTCTATGTACACAATAGAATATTAGTCAGCAATTAAAAAGACAAACATGTCATTTGCAGCTACATGGCTAGAGCTAGAAGGGTGCATGCTAGCAGAAATAAGCCAGAAAGAAACAGATAAATACCAGATGGTCTCACTTATATGTGAGATATGGGGAAAACAAACAAATAAGTTTAGCTTTGCTCATGCCTATAGGCAGAGGGACATAAGCACCCAATGCTAGTCAAGGAGTCAACAGGGACCCTTCACTCAGGGACTGATGGGTTATATAGTCAAGTGTCAACAAAAGCTTGGCTGAGGTGTCTGCAAACAAATAATTTAGGATAATAAAGAGAATATGTGCCAAGCAGAGCACAAGCAGCTAGCTCAGTTGATACGTGGCCTTCTCCAGCATGTGCCTATCAGTACTTTGTTCAGGAGTGACACTGAAGATCCAACTAGATCAGACAAGAGTCACCGAACAGTTCTGAAGTTACCAGAGCCCTGTGCAATTGGTATTATATTCACAATCACTTAAAGAGGAGCCTTGCCCAAATCATACTATGCAGTCATTGCAATCAATTAGGTGCCTGCACAAGGAGCTCATTCTTCTAAAATGTCCATTTTTATATATTTTAACATATACACAGATTTAACGTCCATGTTAGTAAACGTATGGCTACCAGTAGTGAATGTTTACTTTAAGAGGGTGTCCACTTTAAAAAGAAAAAGTATCTACAAAATCTGTTAACAGTGGATTTGAGTAACTGTGAATGAATCAACTAATTTTTTCTTTATCCTAATGGATCTCTAAATTCCCTTCTTCTGTCTTTTTTTTTCCTTCACTGAATTTATCATATAAGTGGCAGGATGAGTTATCTCTCTCCCTGCTCTTTGCTCTTTTCTGAGAGATGACCCTTGTAAAGAAGGAGAAAGGGAACAAAGGCTTGATTAGCATAATAAATAAATGAATCAGATTTGGCTATAGAAAATAGTCCATTTTAATAAACTATTTTTAGAAAATAGTCCATGTTTTTCTTAGAGAAGATTTAGGTGGAGGGTCCCAAGGTCTCCTGTTGCTCCACCTACCCCAAACCAGATGCTCCTGATAACCCATGATCTCAGTGGAAACAGAAGAACCAAGGAGTAAAGTGGCCCTTAGAAAAGTCACTGGAATGTGAATGAGGAAGTAAGCACAGAAGAGTAGGGTATTTTCTAGAAGGAAGGTGGGATGAATGACCACCAAGCACAAGGTCTTTGTAATCAGGGTCAGCACCTTTCCTGTCTTTATCAAACAACACAGGGCAAGCCAGATGGTACACACGAGACCAACAATACTGCTCTTAAGTGTCATGAAACAAATTTTGAAGAGAAAGCATTAACCAGCCAAAGTGGGAAGAGAACTAATTTCAGTAGAATCTTTAGCTCACAAGGTAGGTTCATAGTTTCCAGGGTGATAAACTCCATGTGGCCCTATTACTTCCTGAGTAAATTATATCATAATCCCTGGATTTTGGCTAGTGAAGATACCTGGTGACCCATAAATGCCAACGCAACTGATGTCTCCATTAGAAAACTCAGTACACACACAGAAGCCCAGACATCATTTCTCTTGCCAAGAAATAAATGTTTGATATTTTCAGTAAAAAAGAAGAGAACAGTCAGAACCCCAAGGAACACATCTGCACCTGTTGCTACAGAATTTTTTTATCATTTACTAGCTGAGTAACCAGGAGTTGAAATACTCAAAGATGTATTAAGAAATACTTAAGAGACTGGCTGATGGTCTTTTTCTTATATACCTTACTTATTGATGTGTTAAATTCTATATATCCCATTTGTCACTATTTTGTCTATAGTTCATTGATCTTTCCATCCAAGCCAAGGAAGCTGTATTTGAACAACAAAGGTATTTTATTTATAGAGTTCTGCCCCTTGAAGGAAGTCCTTATTTATAAATATCTCTTTAAACTTGAAAGTAAGGTAAGGATCATCATTTTCATTGTAGATAAAGATATACAACAAGGAAAGTTCAAATAGCCTAAATTAGCAATTTAGAGAGGATTTAACAATGCAGAAAGGCTTTCTTAATAAAGATGGCAAGTTGACCTTAAATATTTATCTCTTCTCCAAACCCCATTAAATTGATTTCAATGAATACTTTTAAGTCATAAGCACAAAAGACAAATTGAATTGTGGAGGAGGCAATGATATACTACAGGATTCAGCAAAGACTTGGAAACTTCAGAATATGCAGTGAGTTTATATATGGAAGCTAGATACTCTGAAGTAAGTTCTATAAAACTGATATTTTTTCTAAACTATCTGCATCATATTTCTTATTTTTCAAAGGTTCCAAAGCTGGGAGAGAAGGTGGAACTTTAGTTAAGATTCCCTAAAATACCAAAAATAAAAATTTCCAATTTGAAAAAAATCACCTGCCTATTGAATGATTAGTGGGGGAAAAAAATCACAGCAAGGCACAAATACAGTCATGAAATCTCAAAGCACTTAGAACACAAAGAAAATGCTAGAAACTTCCAGAGTAGAGAGGTGGATTCCCATTTAAATCAAATGGGAGCCAATTCCTCAACAGAAACATTGGATAATAGAAACCTACAGGCAGTGTTCCACAATCTTATGTAGGAATCATCTGCAGTATATATTTCTATACCCAGTCAAACTGCCAAAACCATGAGGTTATAATAAAGAATAATTTCACACATATGTGGTACAAATGTAAGCAAAACAAATGAAGAAAACAAAAATGTTTAGACCATAAGACCAAATTAGTGGCTACCAGCAAAGAAGATGGTGGATAAATCAGGTTAAAGGAGCCAATTCTTTGGGGAAAGATAAAACTGGACTTTGAGTGGTGAACATAGACACTGAATGCAGATGATAACTTATAGTGATACACACACATTTGGAACTTAATTCTATAGAACGATAGCCTTCAATAAAGTTTTTTTTCTGTTATTGAAATATTTCAACATACAAAACAGATTATTTCTACCCCTTAAGAATGTGCTCCAGAGAAACAGAAGAATAAATCAAAAGAAGCAGCAGCAGAGGAAAGAGAAGTTTCAGAGTTACAGCAAAGGAGACAGTCTGATCTGATAGAGAAAGAAAAAGGACCCTGGGAGAAAGAAAGCCAGGAGGAGATTATAAAGAATATCCTGTCTCCATGCATGAGCAGTTGAGTAACATATTGGCAGGAATATTCCAATCTAACAGAAACTTGGGGGAAAATAAGGTATATAAAACTGCATGTATATAAAACTGTACAAATCTAAAAGAAAATTATAATTAAAATATACCAAAAAATAAAGGAAATAAAATCATAGTCTTAATTGACTCCAGGTATAACAATGATACTGAAAACTAAAATTTCAGAAATAACTTATCAAGAAAACAGAGGAAAGGAAGATGGTATAGCTATTATAAACCTATGTCTTTAGACACCTAATAATAAAAAGACTTAGTTATAGTAGGTGGAATAAATGCAGTGTTTGAATATATGAGAGTAAACATAAGATTATGTTGCTGAAATAATTATAATATAATTACAGTTAGTACTTCAAGCAGAATGGGAGTGTGAGAGATGATTGAGTGAACTAGAAATAATGTTTCATTTCAGCTATTATTTGATGTTTTGCCTATGCAGATATTGTTCTGATAAAACTTTAAAACTTAAGGCAAAAAAAATCACTTGCAAAAGAGCTATTGATATGATGTATAATATTCACAACCTACATTGCCTAACATTTTCTTATTTAATACTCATATTTTTCATTTGACAAACAATAAATTAAACTAGAAGCAGGTTGCCTTGTAACATTTGATTTTGTCAGGACAGATGCTGCTAGTACAAAAACTGAATAATATGCAAAAAGTAATAAAAAATGTTATGTAGGAAATCTATAAATATATGTATATATAAACATGAGAAATATTTTAAATATTCATTTCCTATATTTAAACATTAATATTTCCAGGTATTTGTTTGAAGTCATCAAACTTTCGTAACCAGCTCTGACATGATGGAGACCAGAAAGCATATTATCAGTGAGTCTTCACCAACTTAATTGGTTTTCTGCATGGTATTTCTGTAGGTTGACTAACAAATGATGTCTATGACAGAGCAATAAAACAATATTTTGTCCACAGACTTTATCCTGGAAAACATGCAGAATAATTAGCATATTTTCTAAATGAATAAACCCTTAATACAGATAATGACTAAATACATTTTTAGAACTAAACCAATAAATACTTTCAAAGAAAAGCTACCTAAACAGGAAACCATGGCGGGAGGCGGGGGGGAGGAGATAACTTATAATAAGGTAGTTCTCACAGAATCTACATTATACTCATAATATTTTCATATCATTTTTTAAATTATCCATAGTTTTACAGGGAATGAGGCAAAAACATCACCCACATACCCTATGGAGGAAATGTGCATTATTTATATGTAGACTATAGAAAAAGAAGGCAATGAGTCAGCTGAACCAAAATCTAGGAATCTGATTGAAAAGCTGAGGTGACCAGAGGGTGAAAGGGAGGGTGGAGAAGAGAAGGGGGAGGGTCCCAGTGCATGATGGGGGAGGACTGTGGGAACCTGGTGTGGGTGAGGTGTGGGGTCACATACACCTGAACATATACACCTGAATCATGTATAATGTCATGAATATCAATGTTACCACAATAAAAATATAACACAATTAAACACATGTATCATTGTTCACTATGTCTACTTCGCCAGATCACAGCAAACCAAAAATGCTCATACTTTATGTACAACGATTCCATTTTTTGCCCTAAATTTTGATAATGAAGTAAATAAGTTGGCTTAACACTGGAGCAAGCAATGCTAGGCCAATCCTTCACATTTTTCTATTTTTAAGCACTTTTCTGAATTCCAGTGACAGATCCTTAAATGATGATCAACTTGATCAACTACATGCATTATATTTATTTTTGCTTAGAAATTCTTCCATTTCTAGATTACCCCGTTTACAAGATGACAGTACTAGTTGGCTGACTCAGGACTACCCAAGATATTAGGCTGTGATCCCTGGCATTTGTAAATGTAAGAAAATGCCACAAAAAAGGGGGGGGGTCTTTGCAGATTTTAAGTCAAGACTCTTGAGACAAGGAGATTATCCTGGATTATCCATTTGGCTGTAAATTCAGTCACAGTGTCCTTACAAGCATACAGAGGGATATTTGATACAGACAGAAGACATGGCCACCAAGGGAGACAGGAGAGGGATGTGGTCACAGGCCTGGGGGATGCTGGTAGCCCCTGAGATTGGCAGAGGCTCAGGGTTGATAATCCCCTGGAGCCTCCTGATGGGAGACAGCCCAGATAAGCCCTGAGTTTCAGCCCAGGACACATACCTGGGATCCTCTAGTTATCAGACCTGTACGAACAAATTCCCACAGTTTCAAGCACCAACATTGTCACAGAAGATCACTCAGGAAACTGGAATCTCATCTTGAAAACTTTATTTGAATAGGTCTACAGTTAACCTGCTCATCACAGCAGATGAGCCTGGCTCCTGGTAAGTAGCAAAATAGATGGGAAAATGTCAGTGTGCTTGTATTTATGGAAATTCTGATGGGGGTGGGGGGTGGAGAAAGAAACAACTATCTAAGTTGGTGACTTAGAGGGACCCATTTTCCAAAATGGCCCATGAAGATGGAGTTTCTTCCCTAAACTTTCCAGGCAAGTGTCTCATCCAAAGAATCTTGTCTTTCTTCCTATTGTTCAAAACTGATTCCAGAAGTATTATTTATTCATTGCTGAAAATTTGCAAATGAGCAAAACAACAAAAATTTTAGCCATAACACTGCTACCCATCCATCACCTCTGTTCATATTTTAGTAAGATCCTTTAATTATTTTATTCATTTTATTTTACAAAACAAGATCCTACTAATGTTCTGGCCAGTTTTTTTTTAACTCACTGAATACATTATGAAGTTTTTCCACATCAGAATAATTTCTTCAACATAATCTTTATGATTGCATGTTTTCTGAGGTATTATTACAGAACAGAAACATTATCATATCTTTTAGATGCTTTGATTATATTCCCAGCTTTCATGAGTGAATCTTGGCTGATCTTAGGGGAAATTTTAAAAGCAAGAAGCAAAGTAGGCAGTGATGGCACAACTTTGGAGATAAAGGGAGTTTATAAAGGGAATCTGGCCAAAAGGTTAATAGACTTTATGCCACATCTGGTTCCTTCTCCCAACATGTAGGACACTAGAAAATAAGGACTCTCATGATGCTGGGATCCCATAGAGATTCCCTCAGTGGGATAAATAGCTCTAGCAGACCATCAATCACAACCTCATAAAGAAGTCCGCAGTCCTACTCAGCAAGCATTCGGGTGGAACAGCTATGTATTCTAGACAAGCTGATGAACTGAATTGAAAACCATTCACAATATGAAAATGGATCGTCATCAAATAACCATGGTGATTTTATCAAGGATAAAAATTTCTGCTGAAGTCACCGTGGCTACTGATGGGAAAAAATCCAGGATAAATTTCGGTGCGAAGGTAGGATTCATGGCCTAGGAGTTTCCATTCAAACCACAACTAAGTTATGCTCCCAGCAGGGTTCCACAGCTGAGCTTGAAGTCTGAATGGCCAGAAAATCCTCCACCAAGAAAGGGCTGCAAGATGCACTACATGAGAACAACATAGCATAATCAAGGCAGCACCCATTCGGTAATTTAAAAAAAAATAAGGAGGAGGGGGGGACTTTGGCTAAATAAAGAAAGCAAGATTATATTTCTTTTTTTTTTTTTTTTTTTGAGACTAGTTCTTGCTATTTTTGCTTGTGGAACCGCAGGCTCTCGTTGCCCAGGGTACCACAGACTCAAGCCATCCCCAGACTCAGCTTCCCAAGTAGGTGGGATGACAGGCATGCACCACCACGCCCAGCTATTTTTTTTGGAACTAGGTCTTGCTATGGGACCCAGGCGGGACTCGAACCGCGATCCCTAGCCCCGGCTGCTTCATAGGCTGAAGCTTACAAGCACGAGCCACCGTGCCCGGCAAGATTATATTTCTAATGAAATACCCAACTCAACAAACCTAAACATATAAGCACAGAAAATAGATAGGATAGTAATTTTAAGTATAAACTCAACCCCATGGTGAAGCAGTGCAGGAACAGAGGCAGCTGGACACTGGTCTTGAGGATACCCCTCGGCATGAGCAGTGGGGTAACAGCACTGGAGGGAGTGCGAGGAAACATCTCAAGCAGAATTTATCAGCGAAGCTGTTGACCACCAACTCCCGAAGGTTGCGTGGTAGCCAAGAGCGTCTCAGCCCTGGATTGCCTGCCCAGCTCAGAACGCTGGCTCGGCCCAGCTAGGCCGGCAGGTGTAGCGGGAAGACAACCAGTGATGTCCAGAACAGGAGCGGGTGCCAGGTCCTGTGGGCACCCTGGGTGAGCACTGTTCTTGCCCTGCTGCCCTCCCTGTGGCTCTTCCTACAGAGAGAGCCCTGTCTGGATCTGCTCATGACTTCCCTTCCATAGCTTATTGTAACCCTCTCACTCAGAATGACCTTCAACCACCACATTGCAAAAGGTTCACATAGATTATTTCGTTGGGTTGTTTCAGTCCTATTAATTTGGACCTGTATTGCCAGCTGCTCACACAACTCAACAAAAACAAAGCAAAAAGCCCTGTCAAAAAATGGGGAGAAATAAAAAAATCTTCGCCAGAGAGGATACACAGATGACCAATAGGCATATGAAAGAATGTTCCACATCCCTGATTATTAATCAAGGAAATGCAAATTAAAACCACACTGAGATTCCATCTCACACCAGGAAGAATGGCTTATGTAAAAACAAGTGTTGGTGCGGATGGGGAGAAAAAGGAACTCTCCTACCCCACTGGTGGGAGTGCAAACTGGTCCAGCCACTGTGGAAAGCTGTATGGAGGACCCTCAAACAATGGAAAGTGGAACTACCATTCAACCCAACAATCCCACTCCTGGGAATCTACCCAAAGGACATGAAAACACTAATTCAAAAGGATACCTGTACCCAGAAGTTGATTGCAGCTCTGTTTACAAACAACCCAAATGCCCCCAAACTGATGATTGACTAATAAAAATGTGTTCTATGTACACCATGGAACATTACACATCAATCAAAGAGGACAAACATTTGTGATTTGCAGCAACATGGATGGACCTAGAAGGACTCATATTACCAGAAATAAGCCAGAAAGAAAAAGAGAACTATGGGATGGTCTCACTTATATGAAGGATATAGAAAAAAACAAATGAATAAGAAAAATAGAAACAACCAACAGAACCAAACCACAGACTGAGAGAGAGGGAGAAGGAAGAAAATGGGGGAGGCGGAGGGCACTGGTGTTAATGAGATGGGAAAACCCCGGGGTACACAATGATGTAATACACACACATATGTGCACATATATGCATATATGTGCACGTACATATATAAACATACGTGTGTACATATGTATACATATGTGTGTACATATATATAAAGGTTCAAATTGAAGATTAATCCTCTGAGGTGTGTCAACTGCCCAATGACATGTCATCTCGCTTGTTAGAGCATTGCCTTCTTTTGCTTCAACACTGTAAGCACCATGAAGTTGGCAGCCATTGTGGAGCACTGAGGTCTGCATCCACAAGGTGACAGCAGGGAGTGGGTGGACCTCGTTTGCTGTGTTTCAGATGCCCTTATCACACATACTTACCGTTTCATAGAGCGTGACTTTCCTGCACGGATTACATACGTGGTCTATACCTACGCCACTTTCAGAGATGTTTACCGGGTACGATTCTCACTGGGGACCATCTCTTCCATCTTTCTTCAAGGAAACTCAGTTTGAGGACCTGAGGGCTACATGTGGGGCAGCAGGGCAGAGCAGGGCTCTTTCTGGATGCTGTGAGCAAGCGCTCACCAGTGGCCACCATAAAGGCCTGGTTCTGGGGTGTCAGAGAAGGTCTGAGGAGTCCAACGCTGGCGCTGGTTCAGGTGGACCACAGACCCAAGTCTGTGCAGGGAAGGGTTTGATCTGACTCCACACTCAGCCAGGCCTCAGAAGCGCTCTCTTTGGACAGACTAGGAAACCTCTCCCGGCCAGACCCTGGAGGCACAGGGGCTGGGAAGACTGCAGCCGGGAGCCAAAGGCCTCAGAGCCCAGCTCTGAGGCTCCTCACCACCGGCCACATCCTGGGACAGCCCGGGGACCCTCTCTGGACCTCCAGAGTCCCGTCTGAGAAATGGGCTGCCAGGGTCCTGAACCGTCAGGCCACTGTGAGGACGGACAGGTCCGCATCACTGCAAAGACAGGCTTTTGTGTCCTCGTGCACATCAGCTCCGGCTTGTTCTCCCCAGTTCTGTGCTGCCGCCATTTTAGGTCTGGATGCAACCTAGTGGTCATCACTGTGTGATGGCGCCAGCCCCTGGGACCGTCTGCAGGGACACAGTCCAGGACAGGGACCAGAGGGGCCGTCCTTCTTGACCCATCGGCCTCCGGGTCAGCTGTGGCCAGCCCAGCCGGCCCCCCACGAGCTGGGTGATGCCCAATACGTGCACTACCCCACCCCCTCCGCCCTACTCTGGCACACCCTGACTTGGTCCAGAGCTTGGGGACAAGACTGTGCCCGCTGCCAGCATGGAGGGGCCTGTGCCCACGCTCGGCCAGGGCCTGCTGGGAAGGACAGTCAGGGGCTCTCTGACGGTGGCTGTGATGCAGCCCGGCCCGCCCGGGGCTCACTGCCTGCTCTGCGGGCCTGTACCCACCACAGCACCCTCCCCTTGGCCCCCTGCCCCTTCTCCCCCTGTCCTCTCCACCATCCATGTCCACTGATGTCCAGCGAGATCAATACTTGCTGACCAACCAAAGCCACCTTGGGGGCGGGTGTGGGCAGGAAGCGGGAGTGGGGACCGCGGAGAGCGGTCAGCGGGGCCTGCAGACTCATGCCAGCCTGCCTGGGCAGCTCCGATCTGGCGCGGGTGGCCAGAGCCCGGTGGCCCCGGGGGTGGGCCCGCTCCATCATTCCACTCCAGGGAACAAAACGTGGCAGCCAGAGAGGGGGACGCACAAAGCCCCAGCTGCCCACAACGTGAATAGCCGGGCCCGAGAGCCCAGGGGGACCCAGGCAGAATACAGATCAGAGGGAGAGAGAGCTCGGGCAGCAGCCAGGCGGAGGGTGCCACCCCCGGCCCCCCGCTTCCTCCCGCCCCGCTCTGTCCAGGGCCAAAGCCCCACAGCACAACTTGAAGCTGTCAGGGCGGATGAACTGTCCTGTGTGCGGGCGGAGGGTCGAGGGCCATGCAGCTGGGCTGTCCATGTGCTCATTATTCCCAGGGAGGTAGGGAGAGGGGAAGGGGGGTGCGGGAGGGGGAGAGGGGGTGAGCCCTTCTGCAGCTGGTATTTTGTGAGCAAAGTGACTGCAAGACTCCAGAGCGAACACTGCACTTTGTTCTGGAGGGGATGAGGGAAAATGGGTCGGCCGGGAGGCTTGAAGCAGAAATTTCTATTTTTTAATCATAGTGTGTGTGTGTGTGTGTGTGTGTGTGTGTGTGAGAGAGAGAGAGAGAGAGAGAGAGAGAGAGAGAGAGAGGCATCATAAGACTGGCTTTCAACCCCCAAGTAATTTTAAATTATAAATCTAAATGATATCTCCAGCACATTGCAAGATCCCCCCAGGCATAAAGGCTAATCACCTTTTACTTTTTTCACCTTCAGTCTGGCCGCGATTGTCTCTGTGACACAAATAAAGTAAAATATTCATGAAATAACAAAATGCAGCTCACGTTTCCCTTTGCCCCTCCCCCCCAATTTCTTCAGGCTTTCTTCCTCCTCTGAGAGGAACGAAATATCCTGAAGTCGGTAAGTTGGCATTCAGGGTCTTAGGTGTGAAGCGAGAAGGAAAGATTTTAGTTGCAAAAGAAAAATGCAGTTTTAAAAATATTTTTTTAAGTATGATTTTGAATGCAGTAACGTGAGTCCGCAGCCCCTGGATGTGATTCAGGAGTGTGCGGGCTTTGGCCCTCTTCAGATGGATCTGCGCAGAAATGTGAAGGCTCAAAAAATAGGACTTTTTCTAATGTTTTGGCAACAGAAAAATAGGATATGAGAGCGCAACGTAAAACGTCACCCTGGTCCCTGCACAGTTCAAATCCAAACACACAAGCGTCCTCAAGTATTCGATGGGAGGAATGAGACATCAGAGCTTTTCTTCTCCCAAACAGGAAAACGCAACTTGAAGGCGCACCAAGGGTGAGTGGGCCCAGACTGAGCCAAGGAGCTGGTACACCCCAGAGCTGCCCCCAGGATGCCAGCGGCACCCGGCCATAAAGCACTCACAGCCTGATGGAATATGCTTCACCCTCTGAATATCGGAGTTCTTCCCTGGGTACAGCTGAAAGGGTCAATGATTCCCCTTTGTCGAGCCGACCCCACACCGGGACCACCTTCACACCCCCTGCCTCTTCTGAATGCCTCCTATTTAGTTCAAGTCCTGATAGAGGTAAAATAAATTAACCCCCCCTAAGAGCATGCACAGAGAAAAAGGACTCCATGAGTCTCAAACCGTGGATTTTTTTTCTTTTTAGAAAAAAATGGCCATATTCTCCCAGCATTCCCTTCTCTACCCCTGCCCCATGTCTTGTTCTCCCTCCCCCTCCTCTTTCTCGTATAGTCAGTTATTCATCTCTCCATCTATCTAGAATTGCTAGGTCCCTTTATTCTACCCTATCCTGTAACAGCATTTTCCTTCCGTTCCATTTAAACATATTCTGTCACCACACTAGACCCTTCTCCTTAAACTCGACCCTACAAACTTCATTTGCTCCGAGGGAGCATTTCCCCCAATATAAAACAGATTCAAAATGACTTTAGATCATCTCTACCGCATGGCTCACACATTTACTCTCACGAGACTTTCTAATGTATCTCTGTCATTCCTTTCTAGCACCAGTTCCCTGAAGCCTCACACACCAGGGTCCCAAGGCCAGGCGGGGAGATCCTCCCTCTCTTCAGCTGACACTGAGCCACCGGCAACTTCTCTCTGGAACCTGGAAGTCACCTTTGCAGAACCATTAAAACCTACGTTGTAAAAAGGAGTCCTATTCCTCTGAGAATTTCCACAGTAAGAGGTCGGGGAGCCAAACCCCTATCCCTGATAACAAGGTTCTCCACACCCAGGCCTCTGTCAGACCCATCTCTCCCTACTTTCTCAGCTCCCTGGGCACACTGGCATACCACCTGCCATTCTAAACCCACCCCCTGCACCCTTTCTACCTCAGAGAATTAGCAGCCCCTCTTCATTCTGCCTGGTTCTTTCACACAGTCTTCATGGACTGGCTTCTCATACGTTCTACGCTCTCTTCCCACAGGCAGCTAGTCTCCTAATGATGCTGGTGGGTTTTGCTCACACTGTGTCCCTATGGAATGTGGCAGCAGTTAGAGAGATGGAGCTTCAGATAAGAGGAACACCTCCTATCTCTCTAGCCCCCTCTGGCACACTAGAGGGTGGGCAACAGCACATCTCTCACCTGTCACCCAGCTTCCGAACCCCTTTGGAATGTCCCAAGAGACATATGACCTATTAGCAATGACTGTGGCCCCCACAGGTAAATTCTCCTGTTATCACACATCCCCACATCCTCCCTGCTGCATGTCATGTATGCATTGCTCCTTCCTCATGACATCATTGGGACATTTCCTTACTGGAGTATATAAGGAGCATCACAACTTCATTCAAGTTGGACCTGGACATGCTTCCCAGGATCCCCGTTCTGTGGGCTGGCCTCACAGATCACTATCAATCTCTTGTCTCAGTTTCTTCTTCTTCATTCCACACGTGACTCCCAACATCCCCACTGTCCAGAGTTCCCTGGGGTGTCTGCAGAATGAATGGGCATGTGCGAGGCTCATGCGTCACCAGCACTCAGGGATGCTGTAGGCTATACTCTGATCACAGTTATGCAAGAGTGCAGAACAGGCCCCAATACAGGCAAAGCTCACCTGGAAAGCAGTGCTATAAAAGGCTATATAAGACCCACAGGCCAACGTACAATTATTTGTCCTTCATTTTCAGTACTCAAGACAAACTTCTGATGCTCAACTATGCATAAGACTTATTTTGTTACCTCTAAACTAATTGCTATCCTCATCAACTCTTGGTATATCACTTGAGGAAGGATCCAAAAGCTAACAAAAATGACACATTTCCTTTGTAGCTTTGTTTCCAAGTTGGCATGATGGTTCCCACGAATGAAAAATGTCTTTTTAATGGACTCTGAGGCATGAATATTAGTATAAATGTTGAGAACGGAAGCAAAACAAAAATGTAAAAATTACCCCTCCAGGACTCTGAGAAGACCGCTGCTGGGAAATGCTCTCTGCTGTGTTATTTACTTAAGCTTTATTCAGATTACAAATACAGAGGGAAGAATTATCATGAAGGATGGAACTTTTCTGTGAAGCCCAAAGTCCCCCAGAGCTACAGAAAACAGGATGAAAATAGGATTTGTTATGAGGGACTAAAATACATGTCTTTAATGGGTACCACAGAATGAAGATGAGGGATGGGCTTGAAGATAAACAAAGGAGAGGGACCCACATCACCACCACCACCACCACTTGGTGAGCTGGCTGTGAGTCATTCCAGACTCTTAGTTGTTAAGAACATATGTCTGGTGAAGAAATGTCTTAAGACTACATGCCTCCAGGAAGCAGTCCCGACCATCCGCATACCCTACCTTGCAGCCGCTGTGAGCCCTGGTCTTCATCAGGGGCGTGGTGGTGCACAGTTCGATGGCCTCGGGCTCATGGAAGATGACAGCTGGGAGAGGTTCCTTCTTCAGTGTAAGGACATTCAACTTGGACTTCAGCATGGTCTGAAAGTGCTGGAAAGAGGCAAAAAATTAGCCAATTCAATAACCCAGTTCACTAGACAGTCATTCAGTCTATACGGTGCAACTGACAAGCCCCACAAAAAAACTTTGTTGTTGTAACTGTTTTACTAGGAGAACCCAATTTAGTTTAATGGATTGACATTTAGTAAAATGGATTGACATTTTACTAATGACAATCAGAACACTGACAGTCAGAACACTGACAGTCAGATGAAATGACATCAATGAACATTTCCACAATGAGCCAGTGGGAGTTGGCTATGGGCTGCTCAGATATGCATGAAAACATGGGGTGAAGGGTGGGGGTCATTCAGAATCAAGTTCTCAGAAGTTCTTCTGAGACAGAAGTTCTTCTCAGAAGTTCTTCTCCAGGGACTCCTGGAGGGAATCCATGCTGAATTCAGCAAAATTAGAAAGACGGGAGGCAGGTGATAGTAGCTATCCGGGGGCAAAGTGTACAAGGAGACCCGAGGAAAGAGAGTACAAGACTTCTATTATGTACTGCCCCAGTTTTGCCAGATCTGGGAAGTAGACTTCAAGAGATTCATTCCTTCTCTGTGGGTTCCTGGACCATTTTATCTGCCATCTCAGGACAGACCCTGTGTGAATACCCACTGTCTATGTGACTATGCCACTCTTGTACATGTGACTAGTTGGAAGTGTTCTCATAACCCAACCAAACTTCATCACTGCTTGTTTATAGCATCCATTGAGTGCCATCTTTATTTGGTCTCGTATAGCAACTTCCAAACTGATGCCACCACTGACAATCCTGCTCCCTGGCAATGTCTTGCCACAGCAGCCAGAGGGAGTCCTCTCAGTTAATGGTGGTGTATCCTTTCCTTAAAACTCTCATGTGTCTTTGCCTCTTCTCAGAAAAATTCTAAGTCCTTGTCTTGGTCTTTGAAATCAGACATGATTCAAGGACCCACTACCTCTCCAAACTCATTGAAGCAGAGAGATGCCCACAGGGGAATAGGGACTGAGGCCAGACATAGCCAGACCCTTCCTCAGCACATGCACTAGACCATAATGCCCTGTAGCATTAAATTCTTGCCTTGAAGTAGAGCTCCCAAGACTTCAACTGCTTGCTACACTCAGAAGAGGAGTGAAGAAACCAGCAGTTAATGCTGCATGACTCATATCTTTGCCTGCTTGGACATAAAAATCCCTCTTCCCTAAAGGTTGCCACTGTTTTCTTCCCTGTCACTGTGCCAGGAAGGAACAGACCCAGAAGGTTATTAGGCTCATTGTTAATTAGACCTGAGACTCGGGCTTGTGTCCAGGGGGCACCTTACAACATTCATCCAGTCCTCACTCCTACTTACTTGGATTCAGTCAAAGTAAGTGTCTGCTTAGTCTACTGAGAATAAGCCGAAGACTTATGTGCTATGGATTCCCTCAACATACTCCTCCCCTCCTGTCCTAGAAATCCCACACACCCCGATTCCTTACCTTCTTGGGGACCCTGATCTAATGTCACATGCTGAGACATTATCTGAACTGCATGTGCACACACGCACACACAGACATGTGCATCCATATCACTGGCTTCCAGGGCTTGCCACCTGTACACAGGTCTCTCGTTCAGGTGTGCTCCAGGTTGGGCTTAACGCCACCATCTTGAAATCTTTAGTAACTTTGAGCTTGTGTTTTCTATACTAAGTCCAATGGGCTGGTGTTACACATGGTAAGCAAAGGAAAGATGTGATGACACATAAGGACTCCCCACAATAAAGAATTCAGCAAGGTGAGCACAAGGCAAGCTTAGGAAATCAATGAGTCGATCAACAGGTGCAGTGGCAGTCCCAAGAAGGCACCTTTTAGAAGGAAAATATGCTTCAAATACCGAGAGAAGCAGTTGAGTCCTAAGGAACATGAATGTTCAAGGAACTCTATCGCATTATTCATTTGCATGATATTTCCATATTAGACAATCAGTTTGCACTGAGGGTGTGCACAGAAGGAAAGAGAAAGGAAAGGAAACCATAGCCCCTACTGCTTCTAGCTCCTCCTTAATAACCATTCAAACAAAGATCAAGCCTGGGTTGGACAAGTTTGTTTTGGAAGTGACGTAAAATCAGGTGAGTTGGTTTAGTAAATATGCATTAGATTAGCATTTCCATTGTTTTGTTAGCAAAATCAAGATGTCCGTCCAAATTAGCCAATAAGTACATACTATGTCATTTCAGCGATCCCATCCTAAGGGTGGTATTAATGGTTGGTACCGTTCAATAGAATGATGAATGTAAAATCATACTAGTCATCCAAAACTTTCATTTTTCTTGTCTTAGCACAGCACTAACTCACAAATAAAACAACTGAAAAAAACACTTGGACCAGCCAACAGAAGGGGAAAAGTTATGCCTGACTACCGTGAATGGGAATTGTTTTCCACATTCTTATTCGAGGAGATGGGACTTTCATTATGTGTGCGGTCCCACAAGCTGTGCAGCAAACTCTGCACATACACACTCATCACTGCCAAGCTTCTTCCCTGGCTTCATTATTTTGTTCACTGCACATCATCACTAGAAAGTTGCTTTGATTATCTGTCATCATACAGCACCACAGAGCTGCAACAGAAGCAGAGATGCTTTGATTCAGTCAAGTACCCTAGGGTGTCAAACAGTCCCTGATCCATCACAGATAATCAGAGAATGTTTGTGGGAGGCAACCCGGATAATAAAATGATGGGAAAAAGCACAGTCTGAATGTGGAAATAGTTGTCTCTAAACCAGGGGCCTGATCAGACCACCCTGGCTCATCAAGGGAACCTGTTAGCACCACAGATGTGAACAGTAAATGTGAGATGCATCACCAAGTAAAGCATCGGGAAGAGCTTCCCTCCTTTCCAGTAGAAAGGCAGTAGAGGTGTTCCATTTGCTTCAACACAAGGGCTCCATTCTTAAGTCCACGATACCTACAAGAACTCCAGCCACAGTCAGTTCCAAGTGTAGCTTAGCCAGACACCCATGCTCAATCAAACACTTATCTTTTGTTGTTGTTGTTGTTGGATAAATTTTATCAGACAGGAGTTGCAGTATTGTGAACCTTATGGGGTCTGCATATACATAGATGGATAACTACATGAATAATTTTCTCTAAATGTGCACATATAAAATAAAATTATGTATTAGTCTTCTGATAATTGGTTGAAAGAAATTACTTTTAGTTCCCCTTTGTACAATGAACTTATGGTTTCTGACTAGTGCTTCTGGCAATTGTAACAAATGAACTATTAAAGTTTGACCTTGTGTTTTCTTATAGTTCATATAAGTAACATGCACCATACAGTCAAACACTCATCTTGGTTGCTGGGAAGATGACTTTATTTTTTTAGTTTTGGACATTCTTAGTTGTTTATTTTTTATTTTTTATTCATTGCACATATATATATATGTATACATATTATACTTTACATCATTGTCTACCCTGAGGTTCTCCTATCACCATATCACCCATGAACCATCTTAATCTCTTGTGCCCAAACATCCCCCAATTTTGCCCTCCCCCCCTTTTTCTATGCTTCAGTTCTGTTGACAGTTTTAAACTTCCCTTGTCCATTTGTTTGTTTACCTTCTATCCCTCATATAAGTGAGATCATCCAGTATTTCTCTTTTTCTTTCTGACTTATGTCCACTAACATGATTTCTTCTAGCTCCATCCAAGTTGCTGCCAATGACTTAAGTGTGTCTACTTTGGTGCATAATATTCCATTGTGTAAATATACCACATCTTTTCAGCCCTTTGTCAGTTTTGAGATATTTGGATTGTTTCCATATCTTGGCAGTTGTAAATAGTGCTGCAATAAACATTCAAGTGCAGGTGTCCTTTTGAATTAGTGTCTTTAGAACACTCTTAGACTGCTGGTGGGAATGCAAACTGGTTCAGCCACTATGGAAGGCTGTGTGGAGGACCCTCAAACTACTGAAAATGGAACTACCATTTGACCCGGCAAATCCACTATTGGGAATCTACCCAATGGGAAGGTAACTTTAGATGTGGTTGTCATACAACTATACCAGGCCAGGCAGGTTCATGCTGATTCGGGCAAACAGAGGAAGAAGATTCTTAGAACCTTTATAATATCCAAGGTACCTTTAATCTGAGACAGAGGATACTACACAGATGGGCAGAGACAGACAGACAGGCAGAGAACCTCTCACTCTGTGAGAGGCGGAACAGCAACTGCTCTCCTCCTAGATCCCTTCACACTGAGCCACACAGTGGCTACACAGCTGCAAATACAAACACTGTTTACAGGTTAAGGGTATGGGCTCCCCTTTTGAGTGGAAGACAGAAAACAGTCTGATTTAGCCCGTTATCCCTGCTGTGGTGAACACTCATGACCGGTTGAACTGATGTGAGGTTATTCAAGGTTACCTGAGTGAGCCTAATACACCAGCTAATACATGAGCCTAATACACGAGCCTAATACACCAGAAGAATCAGAGCAGAAGAGCTGAGATTCCACACGGCAACTTCAGTCTATGCGAGAATCCAGGCCGCCCTTCTTCAGAGCCTGCTCCAAGGACTTCAGTCTTGCCCAACCAGGCCCCAAAGCTCTGGTCTCTAGAACTTAACCTTGCCTGGTACATTTCCTCACAGAAATGCTGTTACTTGTTTAGAGAGAAAACAGACTTGCCTTCTACTTGTTGGTATTAATCTGTACATTTGAAAATGCACAGGAATGTCTTGTCTTATTGAAGTCAACTCTAAGACACTATAACGTCACTATAAAACACGGCCTTCCAATTGGCCTAACCTCCTCCTTCCACCTCTCCCTTTGGGAAAAATCTTTATATTAATCCAGAAAGTTCTGTCTCTGTTCCTAAATGATTCCAGTCCAATGAACAGTGGGGGCTTTTGGGATGGCACAGTGGTCTGGGGGAACCAAAGAACACCTGGATGGTTCAAGGCTGGTTTCCTTCCAGAGTAACAAGATGAGAGGAGAAGGGAGCAGCTCAGAAGACAAGAGGGAGAGACTCAGGGACTGTACCAGGATGGCATTTCTCTGGGGTTCTATGAGAGGCACATGAAAACACACCTCCACACAGTCTGTCCACTGCTACAAAGAACATTCTTGAAGATGCCACTAGAGGCGGTCCCCTTATCCCCTTATCCCAAGGGCTAGGAAGTCACACTGCCTGGAGACCTGAGACCACCTTCCTATCCCCATGGTCACTGCTATCAAGCTCAGCATCACAGTTGTTGGTCCAGCCACTGAACACAGACATTGGTTGCTGGCATACATAATGGCTGCCCTCAGTTTGTCTGGGAAGTTAACTAAAAGAAATCAACGGCGTAAAGCCCTAATTTGGGGTCAGGAAGATAACAGATTCCAATTCCAGCATGGTGTAAGCACCACTCCCTTGCTCCTCGGAGTCTCCCACAAGCTGGGCGTGAGCCCTGCACTGGTGCTCATTTCAGACCACACATGGCAGATCACCCAGACCTGTGGTAGGTGCAGTGGGGACAGAAATAGAATACTAAAGCAGGGCGTGGTGGCGTGCAACTTTAATCCCAGCCTTGGGAGGCTGAGGCTAGGGATCCCTTGAGTCCACAGGTTTGAGACTCCGTGAGGCAACATAATGAGACCTAGTCTCAAACGTTAGCTGGGCCTGGTGGCACATGCCTGTGATTCCAGCCTTTGGAGGCTGAGGCTAGTGATCACTTGAGTCCGTAGGTTTGGAACTACCCTGGGGGAACATAGTAAGACCTAGTCAGATAGAAAGAAAAGAAAGAAAGGAAGAAAGAAAGAAAAAAGGAAGGAAGGAAGGAAGGAAGGAAGGAAAGAAAGAAAGAAAGAAAGAAAGAAAGAAAGAAAGAAAGAAAGAAAGAAAGAAAGAAAGAAAGAAAGAAAGAAAGAAAGAAAGAAAGAAAGAAAGAAAGAAAGAAAGAAAGAAAGAAAGAAAGAAAGAGAGAAAGAATACTAGTCTCTGAGTGAAAGGGGGCTTCTCACAGTATGACAACACTGTCCAACGAATGGCCAGGGTTAACCTAGTGAAAGCTTTACCAGGAGAGCTGAAAAGAGAGACTGAGGCAATATTTGAAAGCAAAACAGAAAAAAGAATCCAGTTTTTTAAAAAGCTGTTATGCACTCCCAGGTCCATTGCAACACTATTCACAACAGCCAAGGAGGAGAAACAACCTAAGTCTCCTAGAACAGGTGAATAACCTATGAAGATATGGTCTAGATACATGATGGAATACTATGCAGTCATTAAAAAGGTAAGTGTTCACCACTTGTGGCAACAGGGATGGAGAGGGAGGGGATAATGCTAAAGGAAGTCAGTCAAAAGCACAAAGACAAGTCCCTGATGGCTTCACTTTTATGTAGAATATGGACACACAAAAGAGCAGTCAAAACTAATTCAAACTAAACCTACAACTACAGGACTTAGGTTATCTGAGAGGGAGGGTGCAGTAGAAAATGGGCATCAAAGTGTGGAGGGAGTCCAGTGGGCTGTGGAGGAGAATTAGGGCACCTAATCCTTAGGTATGTGTTGTGTGGTGAGGCTTTATACATCTAAAGAGGTATGGAACTGTCCCCCTAAATCCTATAAATCATTGTTACCTCAGTATAAAAAAGATGATATAAATTAATTAACTGCTAGACTTTGTATGGTCTTGTCCTTTTTGTCTCCTGTAAGAAAATAAAGGAAAAGGGGGAAATAAAAAGTATGTTATTTGTTCAAGAACTGAGCCTACATTCACACAGCCATTCCTAAAAATGTACATTCTACATAGCTCTTCTTTGGAAATGGTCAGAGGGAAGAATGTGAGAGCAACCGCAACTTCTGAGGAGACTCCTGTGTCTCTATCTACTGTTGTGGAAAGGAGCTGGAGGGCACAATGATAAGAAGGAATAGCTGATACACACTGGCCACCTGAGTCTGTATGTCCTTGGCCACGACACTGGTTCAGAGGAACCAGGGGGGATGGCTGAACCTACTCTTCCAGGAGATGGACTAGGGGAGCTGCCCTGGGAGGGTGTGAGTGCAGAGATGCTGTCGCTGCCCTTCATACCCACCAAGGTCATTCTGCAAGCAAGACCACACAAGCACGAGGAGATCCAAGAAAGCAAAGTCACAGATCTAACACTCCTGAGTCCTGGCACCAGTGGGTGTGACTCCATCCACCAGGTGCTTACTGAGACCCCTGCTTCTCCAAGCTGGACTTGGGGTCCCTCCCCCCGGCAACTGCAAGAGTCCACCAGTACCTACCACTTCTCATCTGTGAGGTACAAGGAAACTAACGAACATTTTAAGAGGAATTCATAAATGCTAAACTGCGGGAAGTGAATCAGCCATCAGGTCTTCGAACAAACTGAGCCTTGAGAGAAAGTAGGAAAGTGAACTTCGAGGAAGGAGGCATAGCCCTAGTCAGTACTGGCTGAGAGGCCTGATGAGATGAATTCCAAGACTCAAAAGCCATCAAGCCCAGTACACACAGCGGTGCTCAAGTCAGGTGGTAGGAAGCTCTGCTGAGAAGCCAGGATTCAGTGGAGCCAGAGGAGCTCAGCCTAAGCTCCAGGCCTCCGTCTTTCCGCTTTAAAATGCCATTTTATGTTCCTTCCCCAACACAGTTGCCACTTGCTCTTTGCACAGATGAACAAGTGCAACCCCAACAATGTGATTTACAATGACCTAATCCACAAGCGTTACACTAAGGCGACAAAAGAGGAATCAGGAATCAAAGAGAAAATGGCATCGTGCAGCTCCCCAATGAAAGATGCCCGGAGTCGCATAGAGTAAATGTGTTATTCATGCTTAAAGAAGGCAAGTGAATGGTGTTGCGGAAAATGAGGGCACTGCCCCGGACACATTCAACAAAGCTGGGCTTTTTGCAGTGGGTGTTTTATGCAAGATCCTAAAATAGAGCCTCGAAATCAAGCCCCATTATGCCGATGGGGTAATCGCTGTGCCCTGTATAATTTTACAGTTGGCGCTCCCTCCTTCTATTCAGACATTAATCTCTGACAGTTTAGCAGGCGAGGATTTACATATTTTACCAATTCAAATTGGGTGTATCTCACCTTTGTATTGATTCTGCCTCCAAAATAGAAAGCATCTTTGGAAAGCAAAGCCCGCTTCCTCCTTTTCTAAAACAACTGGGACGCTATCCTCGTGAAGGTTTGAGCTCTCACTTCATTCGTGCATTTGGAGGACTGACTCCAACAGTTTTAGCTTGCAAATGACCGATTCAGTCATAGCCCCATCCAGTTCCAGAAATATGGCAAATGTCCTCCTGAAGGGAACTGCAAGGAACAAGTGGCTGAATCGAATGACTCGAATGAATGCGAAACTTCAGCATCCCCAAACAAGTGTTCATTTGCACCAAGTGGAAAACTTCATCAGGCTTTGACCTGCCATTCAAAACTGCACTTCATCTGATTACTTTGGTTGTGGTTTCCAAATATATCACACCACTTATTTCCAAATATATCACACCACTTATTTTCTTATAACATATATGCGAGTCACAAATAGAAGAATTGTGATACTCTTTTGTGACCAGTAATAAGATCTTTCATTAATCATTTTCATGTAAATGTTGCAGTGCCTATCTTAATATTTTTTCTAGCAATTTCATAGCAAGAACAGTGTCTTTCTGTGATGTAAACAGCAAATGATTTATGTATGGATTAATCATAAGAATGAATGAAAGACAATTTTATTTTTCCAACTTGAACTAACTTTCATTTACACATCTCTTAACACAATGCATTTTGTTTGTTCTTGTGCTTTTAAAAGTAAAACAGGGTTAAAGAACCTCCCACATCGAGTCATATACAAAATTGCATTTTTGATACCAAAGAGTAACTGTTTAATATAATATAATTTATATTTATCTGCTATTTCAAGAAAAGAAAGATGTACACCAATTTGGTATGGACCTTCTTCCTATAAATTATCTTATTTAGCTACTTATTCAAAAAAGTTCGAGATAATTTTAAAATCCTCCTCTCATAAATTTAAAGGTTGTCTACATCTATTAAAGTGATAGCTATTTTTAAACTAACTGAAAATACTCATGTTCACACACCCATATTTATTCATGCAGCTTTAATTATGGAAGCATTTCTTTTGAACATCACAGATTCTCTGAGGAGATTATGTGGGAGAAGAACAAAAATAACTTCAGGCCTACAGAGTATACAGAAAGTCCCAAGGCTGGTGAAAGGCCCACTTGGCGGGGTGTATAATATATATTTTTGGTTCTGATCTCTCTCTCTTTCTCTCACACACATACACACACACACACAGTTTACCTAGTTTCTATTTTTAACAGTTGAACAACTTACTGTTAATCACAGGTTGCAAAATGTTGGCCAAAATGTACATTTGCCTATCAGTCAGTTTTATTTCCTTCACAGACTGCCTTATGATTCAAATCTGATGCGGTATTCAAAAACTGAGAGAGAAATGATTGAATTTTACATGTCAATGTCTCTTGAAAGATCAGATCAGCAAAAGCAACTTGCATTCCCTTCTAGAAACAATTAACCCTGACAGATTGTCTCCACTGCCTTTAATTACGACATTTTTCCTCTGTAATTCACAAGGCGCCTTTTTCTCCCACTGCCAACTTTCTCTACTCTACTAAATACCAGCGGCTAGTTCATACTCAATATCCTTCCCAACATCCTTCTTATACATGATCACTTCAACCTCTAGGCATTTGAATCTATAACCCAATGACAAATAGCAGGATTACGGAACAAAAATTTGACCCACTCAAGAAAAAGTCAAGCACAGTTAAATTAATGCTAACTCTATTAAACCATGCAACTTCAACTAAGAGTGTGAGTGAATGAATGATAAAGAGAAGAAATAATATAAATAGGCCAAACTTTCTTTCTGTCCTACACAATGGGCACAGGCCAAGAGTATGGGATTTATGTGTTTCTGAGTCAGTTATTCCACAAGTCCCTGGTCGGTGTGGTAGTGCACTGAATACAATTAAACAGCCAAAGATCAATACTTTTAACTGACTTCCACTTTCAATCAAGCTGGAGTAACAGAGACCAAATTGACTCTGCCACTTAAAACAACCAAATAAACTGAAAGAAAATTATACAACAACACTGTGTAAGACACTTGAACAGCAGGTAATGGAGGACAGTGAAGCCTAAAAGATGTGAAACAAATGAGCTAGACAACTGCCCGGCTTACCACCTTGAGAGTTTGCAGACTGCAGTGCTGAGAGGAGAAATAAAGACACAGTCCAGCGGACTCACTGAGCTAAGGAGACTGATGAAAGGCTGGGAAGACAAAAAGAGAAGAGATCGGCACAGACAGAGAACTCTTGAAATCTGCTGAGGGTCTCCTTAAATATTCAGCTGAATATTAATCAGAATATGCATGAAAGGAAAGTGACCAAGGCTGGAAAAGAACCAATAGGAGGATTAGAGATTAGGTTGCTGGTGCTCACATAGGCTCAGTGACATTGCCAGTTCCCACCAAGCAGACTGGAAAAACGTGAGTCCTAGCGCCCTGGGTGGAATACTCAAGAGGTCTCACTCCATGATGGGAATATTGTCATTAGACTATTTAAAGACTGAGGATCTGCCTGAAAATCCACAAAGGAATATCCAAAAGGATCAAAGTGCTTCAAAGTAATTTAATAAAATGAAATTTAATTAAAAATTTACAGAAATACAAAAATATACAGGAATCAGCAAGGTAGAATCCCTTTGTCTGACATCCAATCAAGAAGCAGCATCCAACATGCAGAAAGGCAGAAAAATAGAATCCATAATGAAGAGACAAATCACTTCATCAAAACCTACCCAGAATTGACACAGGTGTTCTTACAAGCAAACCACAGAATTAAAGCTGTATTTCATGCATTATAGAAGGTAAGTAGGAGTATTAAAGCAGTGAAAATATCTAAAGCTAAGTTCTAAGATTAAAAACCGTAACAGGTAAAAATTATGCTGGATACAATTAATAACAGACTGGTTATAGTAAAAAAGAATGATGAACTTGAAGAAATAACAACAGAAATCATTCAGAATAAAACAGGTTGAAGAGAGGGGGGAACAAGTTAAGAGACAACTTCAAATATTCTAATACATGTATAATTGGAGTCCCAAGAAAAATAAGGAGGAGAAGAAAAAAGTTTGAGGAAATTAGAGACAAAAATTTCCCAATATGTAAGATTATAAGGCCACATGTACAAAAATCTCAACAAGCCACAAGCAAGAAAATAGGAAAAAAAATTATACCAAAGTATACCTAATCAAATTTCAGAATTATAATCAAAGAACAAAGATAAGGATGATAGTTTTCTTCTTGAAAATAATGCAATTAAGAAGATAGTAGGACACCTTTAAAATACTAAAAGGAAATTTAAAATGTGAACTAGAACTATGGGTACAGAGTGAACATGAAATAAGACTTTATAGACATAGGAAACTTAAAATGACTCATTTTCATTATTTTCCCATAAGAACTATTAAAGGTGATCAACTATAAAGGAAAAAAAGACAAAAACGTGGACCTCTATGAAGAGCACAGAAAAGGGTTCATTACTTAAATTTTGTTTTATATTTATAATTAATTGAAAAATAAGTATTAAAATTAAGTATTAAAACTAATGTGTTATAGAATTTTAGCATTTAAAAAGGTAAGATGCACTAGTACTGTAGCACTAGTACAAAGATCAAAAAAGGTGAAATGGAAGTATACTGTTTGCTGTAAGGCTTTAACACTGTGAGAATTACCATTTGAATAGAGGCTATGACAAGCTAAAGGTATAGTTAAAAAAGTAGTTCATAAAAAACAGGAAATGGTTAAAATAACAAATTAAAAGTTTGTATACAGTAACAAGAAAGATAAAATAGAACCAGAAAAGAAGGCAGAAATAGAAGGAAATCTTAATGAAGAAAAAAAATGAAACAAATCAGGAACAAATAATAAACTGGTAGATTTAAAATTAAACATATCAATGGTTATAAAAAAATATAACTGGACTAAACACCAGAAAGACAGGTATGAGATTAGATAAAAATATGACCAAATTTGTGCTACTTACAAGAAATTCACTTCAAATAAAAAGAAGCAAGGAAAAACTGATAGATCACAAAGGAGAAATAGAAAAACACACACACACACACACACACACACACACACACACACAAACATCATTGGAGATTTCAATACCACTGTCTCCAAAATTGACAGACTGAATAGAGAGAGATAATTTTGACATAATAGACTTTTTGAAGCACTCCACCAAAAACACAACAGAATTCAAGTGTACATAAAATATTTACCAAGGTAGGCCACACTCTGAACCATTCAAAAAAACAGATTCAATTTACACAAAATAATAATCAAAAAAGCTATAAAACTACCAAATACATGGAAACTAAGCAAAGCACTTTCAAAACTCCCCTGCATGGAAAAGAAATCAAAGGTAAGATAGGAAGCATTTTGAGCTAAATGAAAATGAGATGTAGGAAAAATCCTGGGATGCCATTAAAATTTTATAGCATAAAATGCTAATCTTAAAAGAAAGTAAAATTATCCATTCAATAAACCCAAATTAAGTAGAGACCATATAATAACTGTCATAAAAGAAATCAATGAAATATAAACATTGAAAATTGATAGAGAAAAGTCAATGAAACCAAGAGTAGCTTCTTTGAGATATCAATAAAATTGGCAATACTCTATCCAGCTTGATTAAGAAACAAGAGACAAGACATGAATTATAAAAATCAAGCATGAGAAAGATTATATAACTGGAAATTCTAAAAATATTTATAAAGTAATGAGAGAACTGTGTGAGCCACTTTATAAATAAAATTGAAAATGCAGATTAAGTTGAAAAATTATTTGAGTGACTCAAAAAACTTATTCAAGAAGAAACAAAACCAAAGTAGCAGGTGTTTATTCCTTAAAGTACAAAATATTCTAAGTTTTAATGAAGAAAAATTAATAATCTGAAGAGCCCATTATCTATAAGACAGAAATGGATTCTTTTTTTAAATTTTCCATTAAAAAAACTCCAAGTCCAGATGGTTCCCTTGGTGAACATTAAGAAAAATTGAAGGAAGAAAGAATACAAATTATAAAAATTTCTTCCAGAAAATAAGTGATATATTTGGTATCTCATCAGAACTAAGACATTGTAGGGAAAGAAAAATACAAATCAATATGCCTAACAATGTAAAACTTATAAACAAAATTTTAGAGCATTAAATACTAGAAATATATATTAAAAATAATACAAGAAAGTAAAATATGGAGCATCTTAGGAATGCAAGGATGGCTTAGTATTTGCCAACAGAGAGGTCCACTATATTTAAAGTTGAAAAGAAAAAAATCATTATGGTCAACAGATACAAAAAATGCTTAACAAACTGAATATTCTTCCTTACTTCCTTGACAAAAATTCTCAGTAAAGACACTTGACAAAATACTCCCCAGCACACGGCATCAGTAGGATGACTGACAAAATTTTAAGAAAGTCTGAAAATTTCTTAGTAATATTTTGCCCACATTACCTTCCTGATATTTTTACTATCATAGTTATCTCATAAAATGTTATCATTTGGGAAAATATTGGCATCCTTCATACAATTTTTGCTGCACCCATAAATATAAAAGTATGTCTAGATGAAGTTTTTATATTCTATTTTTATTCACTACCTTTTTCTCTCTTTGGGCTTCCATTTGGGGCATTTCTTCAAGTTTACTTATCCTTTCTTTAATTGCATTGAGTTTATTGATGCCTTCATCTCTGTGGCTTGGTTGTTTTGTTCTTGCTCTTTTTATTAGTTAGCAGTTTGATTCTTCCTTATAGTTTCTAGGCTTTTTTGCTAAAATTTACCATATGTTATGCCTGCTCTCAATTTATGCCACTAGGTCTTTTAATATATTGATGATAGTTGATATATCATATTTTTTATGTTTGTCATCTCTGACTCTGGATCTGTTAATGGTTTTATCTCCCCAAAATGGATTTCTTTCCTTGATTTTTTGTGTGCATCACAGACTGAATTCTGGATGTTGGGATGTTGTATGCAGTAGAGTCAGTGACAATTAGCATTTATACCTGAAATTTACTACACCCCTTTCTCTGCTCAGGCACAAGTGTCAATCCTGTCTAGAACTGGTCTGGGTTGGGGTATATTGCTATGCCACAGGCTTCAATACTTCTAACATTACCTTTAAGGCAAGATATGAGTTCTTGGAAAGTACATCTCAATATTCTTGCTCCATTCTCAGCAATCAGATTTCTCCATACAGCACAGACTCAGAGAGGGTCCCTCTACTCTCTTGCCTGACAGTAATTGCTTTCCATTAAGTGCTTTCTAGCCTGGGGGTAGGGAGAAGAGGGCAGTAAAGTCTTCTTGTCTTCCTTCCAGTCTCAGTCTTAAGCAATTCCTCTGTCCTGTAGTCTTGAGACACAAGCGTTCTCAGGGATCTCGCCTTTGCTACAGTTGTCAGAGACTTCTGCCGGTCTGGAACCAGTGCTGTTGCCTCTCTTTCCTCTAGCTGTAGAGACAATTTTTGTCTCCTTTCCACAAGTTATAGTGATTGTTCATCGATACCCTTCTACATGCAAAAGGGTTTGCTCACATGAAGTCTTGTGTTCATGAAGTGATGAGTTCAGGTTGAGCATTGGAGGGTTCACACACCCCTTTCTCCAGACCTGTGCCATCAAAGTAGGCTTGTTCTGGCCTCTATCCTGGCTGTTAGTCCTTCTTCTAAGCTCTAGTTGTGGTCTGTTGAGGAGCACATATTAAGTAAGTATGAATCCCCTTTGGCTATGTACCAACTGCATGTTCTAGATTCTCATGTTAGCAACTGCTGACCTTATAAACTTGTTAATAGCTGAATTTTCCTTACCCTCTTGTACTGAAGACCATCATCCTCCCGAGCCGTTACAGGTAAGGCATAGCTCATATGTGGTCTCTCTAGATTGAAGAACTTGTTTTCTATACATTTTAGACTAGCTGAGTGGACTATAATCCTGGCTCCAATTGGGTGCCAGAAAAGTTATTATTTTATGCATTATCTCACTCCTTCTTTTTGATAGGATGAGAGTAATGCCTTTCCAGCTGTCTAACCCCCTGACAGAGGCCAGACGTCAAATTCATATTTTTAATCACCAGAGTGCTTTGTGCTTGGAAGACACACTATCCTATTCTGAAGTGCATGCTAACATTATCTATCATTTCCCAGTCCTGTTCAGATATTTATATATCTTCATAATGCTAACTGCTCTCTGGTTGTGATCAGTGTCCCATCTTCCTTCTCAGACATTTCCTCTCACAGCCATATCAGTCCTATCCTCCCTCACAAATTAATGTGAAAACATAACTCTGAAACTGTGCTTGAGGAACTACCCAGAAATGCAGAATATTGACACATGAACAGCCTTCCGGATGGCCTAGACCCTCCCTCTGCCTCATTTCAGAAATGAAGAGACTAAAGCCCAGAGGCGTGAGGCAGCGTATTCAAGGTGACCCCAAGTTACAATCTCCAAAGACAGCTGGACCAGAAGCCCAGCTGTCTGATGACTTACTCAGTCCTCCATCCAGCTGCCAGGCCAGAAGCACTGCCACAACCCTGTGAGCACTCATAAAGCAGCTGTCATATCATCTTTTAGCTGCATTATGGACCTAATTTTGTAATGAATAGTATGAGGCGTATAATGAAATGGAAGCCTTTAGAATCAGATAATCCTAGGTTCAAGCACTAACTATATGATTCATGACAAAACAGGGCCAACAACTGATGTGAGTGCATGAGAGAGAGAGACAGAAAAAGAAAAGAGACGCAGAAAAAGATGCACAGAGCTCACTCTATCTCTCATTAAAAGCCCAGTACTTCTTTACTAGATTGTTTCATTTACCTTTCAAAAATATTCTGATAAAAGCAGGGGAGATTTATTCTAAGACATTCTGATGTCAGAACCCAGATTCTCTAATGTGTGGCAACATCACCCCAAAAATTGCATAAACATCTACAGGAAAAACTGACACATCTCCATGTACATACACATTACCTATATTCTCCTCCCTCCAAGTTCACAACAACTAATGTGAACTATCTGAAAGGGTGCACAGAGGTGCTCACCGTACCCATCTGTGAACAGGTGATTGACTTGCACATGGTTTTTCCCTCTTACCTGTGCTCTCTTCTTGTCAATTTATATCATCATCCATTTGAAAGCCAACGGGTAATGATTTTATGCAAATGTGAGTGTAAGTTATTTGTGATTTAACAGTGGACAAGGCAGAGATGGAGCCAGCTTGTGCAGGTCACGCTGTGATGCATGAGTGTCCTTGCCAAACTTGACCAAAGCAAGTGCACAGCCAGAAGCAGCCTCTGGAGCTTTCTTCAGCCAAGTTATAACTGAAGACGCAGAGCAGAGAATTAAAGCAAAAGCAAAGGAAACACACTTCTTAAAAAAACGAAGTCCAAAAAAACAATATAAGGTTTGGAAACCAAAACAAACTTAAGGTTCCAAAGACTGTGTCTAATACTCCCCAAGGGACTTCGCACAGTGCCTGTGTGCAGTCCCGGGCACTTCATGTTCCAATGCAAAGCACTCAGCTTTGGTGTCAGGGAATAAATGTCCTGTTCCCTGGGAACAGCAGAGACATGTTCTAAACACACATGTATTCACGTCCACACACAGTTGGCTTGTTTTCATTTTGCTTGTGCTTGGACGTCATGCAAGCAAAATCTCTCTGCAGGACAATGTGCCAATGGCTATATAGGAGTGAGCAGGTTGCAAGAGACCTAAAATCACTTGTCCCCAGGCTTCAATGGTCAGGAAGTTGACACGGTGTGGCCCTGGCAGACCAGCATTCACTTTGAGCAATGAACAGCATTGTACCTCAAAGACATCCACCAAGGAGAGGGAATTCATTTGAAATGGGAACAAGTAAAACTTTAAGGAAGTTTTAAAAATGAGTCAAGAAGTCATCCAGGTCGAGGGAGACAGCAATCCTAACATGAACCTGAATGACCACACCTATTAAGGCTTTTCTGAAACTGCCCACCTATACTCCAGGTAGAACTAACCTGTCAGTCTGTTTCATGCCTGAATTGTACCTTATATCATAGTCAGTATCTTCCTATCAACTCTGTAACATGTACTGTTCCTACATTATCTCTTCTTTGTATCCTGAGTCCCCAGCAAAGTGCCTGAGATGGAGGAATCACTGAATGAATATTTAATGAACAAATGGGTGTTTCAGTGAGTGGAGAAAAACATGACCGGAATTTAAAGACTATGTCTTCCAATGTAAAACATAACACATGCCTGAGTCACGTTACTCTCCCCCTGCTACACCCCCCCACACACACACACCACATTCCTTGAGTCTCTATCAGCTAAACAGCTCTGTTCTGAAAATCACCTTGGCACTCAGTTCCGATCCAAGTTTGCCAACAGACAAATATCTAGCCTTACTGGATGCTGACACACAGGTCACACGGGTCCACTGAAATCACATGTCCACCAAGTGACACATATTTTCTTAGAAAGAAAGAGCTTTGTGGCTGCCCTCCTAAAGAAAGCAATATGAAGGAGATAGAGGCTATGGTCCAGGGGTGCTCATCAAGATGCATCAGCAGAAAAGGCTTGTTCCCCTGGGATTCCAGCACAACCCACAAACCATTCCAAAGAGGAAAAGAGCTCCCTTCTGAGAGGGGTGAGGTGTTTCAGGACCAGACACCTGAGAATGAACTTGTCTGCCCTTCTCCAGGTGGGCTGGGAATTGGGTGACCTTCTTGTCCTGAGGAAATCCACTGGTGATTGTCAACTATTAACCAATGCAACACGTGAAAGCAAGCAAGCATGAGAGGGACCAAGAGACAGAGGCAGGGCTGGCATTTGGAAAAGGAAAGAAAGACAGACAGACACAGAGACAGAGACACACAGAGAGAGACAGAGACACACACGGAGAGAACTATCATAAAAATGCATTCCAAACTGGTGTTCTGAGATAACAGGAAGGCCTTGTCTAACAGTTCTGGAGGCTGGAGATCAGACCTCAAGTCACCAGTGAAGCCCTGCTCCCTTTGATGGCTCCGGGGAGATGCTCCACCACCACCTCTGCCAATCTGGTACCCCAGCATCCTGGTGTTCCTTGACTTAGAGATGCACCATCCTGAGCACGTCACCATCTTCTCTCTGCAGCTTCCTGTTATCTCCCCTTTGTGTAGCTCCTTCTTGGAATCCAAATTTCCCTTTGTTGTATCAGCACCCTACTGGACGAGGTTCCTTCCTAATGGCCTCATCTTACCTTTTCAAGGATCCTATTCTTAATAAGATCCTATTACAGCCACCCAGGTTAAGGACTTCGTCACGTATGTTGGACATATGAGGGGCGCATGATTCAGCCCATCACAGAAGGAGGTTTTCACCATGTAGATTCTCCATGGTCACAAGCTCATCGGAGCAGAGATATTTTATCGGCCACCAACCCCTGAATACCAGACACATGTAAGTGGGTAGGACCTGACTTAGGCCTGTCTGAGCTCCGCGGATCTGCATTTAACTCTGGACATTTGTAATCCAGCCACAGAAATGCCACTGATTCAATGAGCAGAGCAAGCCACGAACAGCAACAGATCTGCTGGGAGGTCAATCTGCTGTAAGAGTTTTGAAAGCTAAAAGCACCTGACACACTTGTCAGCTTTCATTGCCAGCTTATGTCTTACCTGCTCTGACCACCCTTGAACTGGAACACAAGGGAGGACACATTTCTGAACTCCTGTGCTCGTTTGTTCATCCCTTCATTCATGATGCTGCTGACCTGCTGAGTCAGAGATTCTGCTGGTGTAACAGAGTGGAGCAAAATAGCCACAGCTCATGTCTCCATGGAACTGACCTTCAACCAGGGTCAGCGTCATTCAGAAAGTAGAGTCCCCACTGCAAATGGACACCAGCACTCTGCTTCGGATAACATGAGGCATAAAGTGCTAAGGAAGTTCAAAACTGTGTGACTAGCTCCCTGCCCTTGGCCTAGAGGTCTGGCTACTCCAGGTGCTGTGATTCCCACCATCAGCACATGCTCCTCTCCACCTGGGCTTTTACAAAGCCACTGAAGGAAAGGAGGGTAGAAAGAACACACTTAGGAGAACTCAATCAATGAATGAACAAAGTGTAAACACCCCAGTCGGCAGTTCAGTTAGTGGTTTAATTCTGACATGCGGGACTAGTATCACTTTTGGTGTATACATTTCAGAGAATTTTCCTGTAAGACTAAGCACTGTTCACATGAGCACTGCCTTGCTATTTGGTTTCCCCACCTTCCCCATCTACTCCCCTGCTCCCCACAAATGTTTCCTGTGCTTTACAAAAGGCTGTTTGCACTTAAATCCTTGTTTAAATCCTTGTCTTGGAGTCTATTTCTGAAAGAGCCCAAAGAAAGAAAAATAACTGGTTTTCTATTAGACTAATTCAACTTACTAAACGCTGATTATAAGCATTGTATATAGGCGTGGTATGTGTACATAAAAATCTCAGAGAGAGAGAGAGAGAGAGAGAGATCACAGGAACAGTTTAAATGCACTGAAAAACACAAATGAACAGACCATCAGTATGTAACAAGGGGACAATTAAATTTGACTTCCAGGATGGTTTGTGTTAGGCTCTATGAATGAAAGGATAGCTGATCTGGCTAGAGACAAAACAGTGTTTCTCAGAGATATTTATATTTTTACCCTCTATAGAGTCTTTTTAGATTTTTTTTTGTCCTAATTTCCACCATATACAACACAGATGCTATAGCTGTCTATGTGCTAGGATATAGAAATTCCCATTGTAATAGCTAATGTTTTCTACACACCCCCAAACCAACTTTTCCCATATTGCAAACATATGAAATGATAAAAATAAAAGAGGGTACAACACAAGTATGAAAAAGACTGAAATGCCAAAAGGTGTCAAAGTGAACAACTCACAGTTGATGTTACAAAGTCCCTAGTTTGATCCACAGGAGATTTTACAAATGGTTGAAATTCTTATACACTCTTCATCCACCTCAAAAAAAAAAAAAAAAAAAGGAGGGGCAAACGTCCATGTCCCTTCCAGCTCATCCTTTCAGAAGGGGACAACTTTGAGCTTTTCACTTGTGAAACTACTGAGTCCTGCAATCCCTTCGTAATGCTGTGAGGAGGTTCAAGAAGCCCCAGGAGAAGAGTATGTGGAGAAGAAGCAGAACATCCCAATTCAGCTCCAAGCTGGCAACCTCCACCCAGCCACACTAACGTGGGTCCCTTAACTGCACATAAGCTTCCTCAATTGACAGAACTCTGTGCACATTGCAGATTTGTAAGGAAAATAAGTAATTATTTTTTACCTTAATTTTGGAAGTGATTTGTTACACAGTAATAAATAACTGGAATGTTAAATTTGTAGATATAACTCACAGCTACCAAATTTCACAGCAAAGACCATGAATTCACACCACAGTCTTAAGCAGCCTTTACTTGTTTTTGACCTAATGTATATATACATTAGGTAATGTATGTTACCTAATAAGAAACATTAGGGAAAAAAGGAGGTTTCACGGGATTGACTCTTTAGTAGGGTCAAAAGTCATACTTTGCTCATCAAATATCTGTATTGATTGTAAGTGAAGATTTTATCTTTTATGATTCAATAGCTTGTCACTGAAAATATCACAAGTATCTCTGAACAGTAATATCACTATATTTCCAAGAAGCTGGAAGATGATATTTTCAAATAACAAAGAAAGTAAACATCCAATCCTAAAAGAATATTTCAGAATTAAGCAAAAATTATTTTCAAATACATATTGTGGGAAACTGTTCCTATTCCCTTTTGGCAGTATAACATAATAAAAAAGAAGTAGGAATAAGTAATTATAGTCTATGCTCCCAGCACCACACCAAGTCAATTGCTAACAACCACCAATCTTCAAAGATTTATCCTTTGATATAAAACAAATAAAACCATTTCTTATCATCATTTCCACTAGCTACCTTCACCTAAATAGTGACCTAAACATGGATCATTCATTATAATTGAGTTATTGGGGGTGTGAAAGGAAATCTATTTTCAGCACTAGCATCAATAGCTATGTCACATAACTGCATGACACATAACACATATGTCATTCATTTCCTCTACAGGAAACAAACTAAATGGACTTTTCTGTATTTGCAGCCACAAAGTTATGCTTATGAAAGTCAGGTACAATTTCGCTCATAAATTCTCCTACTGATGCTGAATGGACAAGGGGGAGGGGGGCGGATTCTGTGATGACTTAAGAGGGATTTCACTATCCTGAAGCCTTCCATCATCTGCCTTAAATAACCTAACTTCCTTGCAAAAGTCATATCTATCAAAGCTATAAACTCAAAACAGGTGCATATTTAGCATGTAAGTTTAGCACAACTTTATAGCTTCATTCAGTATGGCCGTAAAAATCTAAATTGTAGTTTCATTCAAAGTTCCTACAATCTTTCTGAACAAGTAATTATCAAATTAAACTACAAACAAGAAGGATAAGGAAAGGTGACTCTCAGCCAGAGGACAAACTCAGTAAACAGTGTAGGTCCACTTCCAAGGGACATTAATAGGTTCCATTTTGCTCAGAGCTTCTCTATCTTGCTTCACTCCTAGTCACACATCTGGCAGACTCTTCTCTGGGGTCATATGCTTTCTACTTCCTGGATTCAGCAGACATTCTTTCTTTTAGGTAACTAAGGTCCCAAATTCAAAAGCCTATATCCCAACAAGTCTTAGAAACTCCATTTAAAACTGACAATACTTGTGACACTTCCTGATACAAGATCTTTCCTGAAACATACGGTCCACCCACAAGCTCTGTCTGACTGCTGCAATCCTTGAAGACCATCAACAGCTACCACATCAATGATTGCTATTCATGTTGTATTCCATCCTATCATCAAAAGTGAATCGGATAAGTTCTAAACACTCAAAAACTTCCTTTATATAACAGGTATTTTCTTGTGCTTTCTTCTCAATCATGACATTTTAAAAAGGAAGCAAAATAACATACCATGAACCAGGAGGAACACACCAGTAGGTCAAAAATGCACCACTTGGTAGCACTACCTTCACAGCAAGGAATGTTGCTGGAATTTGAATATTGGTCTGTCTCTTACTGACCAGAACTTGGGAGTTCACTCACCCTCTCAAGTTGAAGTACATTCATTTGCAAATGGAGGCATTTAAGCATCTATCCTTCACCAGCTGCACAAGAATTAACTAGGAAAAAAAGCAGGGCAGGTAGCTTGGGTCCTGATATAGGTCAACAGCTGCAGATTCAAGTCATCACTGCCATCACTGCGTGCAGATGATTACAGGATCAATGACATTCATTACTGTTGTTACTTTCTTTGTCTTTTTTTAAATTTACTTTGTTTTCCCATTTGTGTCTCCTATTCTCTGAATTCTGTATTTCTTTATTTCCTCCCCACCCCCATAATACTGATTTCAACTTTTTTCTTCTCATCTCTATAAAATACCAATTGACCCATTTCAACTCGTGATCTACTAATTGATGAGTGGGCTTTGCAGGCAGCAGGTTTTGACTTCTAGTAGAAAAGGATTAACATGAAAAAATGTTGACTCCATAGGTGAGAAGAAATGACTTGTCAATTCAGTCCCTGATGGCTTTATTACCATCATCACCATTATTCTGCCCAACATTTATTGAGCTGTATTTTAAGTGTATTATTACACTTAAAGGGGTTATTTTAAGTGTAATGACTGAGGGAATTCCGACAACAACCCTCTGAAGTGAAAACTGCAATTAAGCTCACTCTTTAGAAATCAAAACTAAGTACTATAGAACCTAAATGGCTTAGCCCATACGAAGCCCAAAGTGTAAACGCCCAAAACTGAGCATTCGTCTCTCCAGGGTACCCATCTCAGTTCCCAAATCAACTAAGAGATCAGTTTGTAGATTTGGGCTATTGTTTCACTTCTCCCTCTTTCTTACACTTCAAATGCACCCAATCCAAATATCCAGTCAATTCCTTTTATTAAATCCCTTCATTATGTTCTAGCCCCTAATCAGGAGCTATTAGGAAAGGTTGAATCTCTCCCACTTGAGGTGAACTCAAGTTGATGCTGCTATTTCTTACTCAGGGTGCTCTGTCCTCAGGAGAGTAACCACACAGAACCAAAGCCACAGGGTGGAAGGCCTGTCCTATAGCTGCTTGCAACATACCAGCCTTTGGGCTCTGTCCCCTTTAGCAGTTATTAGTCCTCATCAAGACCACATCATGGGCTGATGGTCTCAAAAGGCATCTTGATATACCACCGTTTGGTTGTATATGAAGTCTTTGTATATTTCCTTCACTCCCCTTTTTTTGAGAGAGAACACAATTTTTTTTTCTAATGGTGATGATTACATTATATTTTTCATCTTTAACTATGACTGTATATCCATCTTAGTGACTCATCTACCTTGAGATCATACACTCATTTCATGCTCACTTTCCACAGTTGGCGATGATGAAGACATTCTGCTCATTTCTTTAGGACATCTAGTAATGACACTCAATTAAAGGTATTCTACTATCTATCAAGGCATTTTGAATCGCCCAAACAGAAATCAATTTTTACCATTTTAGTTTCAAATATCTGGAGCCAAACGATGTGCTTGAGCCTGTGTACCCACAACTTCAGAGCCAAAAGGATTTCTCATGGCACCAAGGGAGGATGTGAAGGAAGAAGCAGGATCATACGTGGGTACTAAGCACAGCGAGCCTCACAGCCATTGCCTGATTTCCATTGTGACCGTGCGGAGGGCCAAACCAACCACGTGAGGTTCACTTGACTTTTCAGAGAGTGGAGCCCAACTCCAGAATGGTCAGATGAGAAAACTGTCCAATAAGACTACGCATGCGCCCTCTAACCACAGACTTCTCACACCCTGGCTCTGCATACTTTTGAAAAGACAGAGTGACAACAGGACTCTGTCATGGTCCCAAAACCATCAAGCGCTCTTGCCACCCTGAGCTCTAGCCTGCCTCTCCTTAGCCCAAGGCACGGTGCCTTGCCCTATCAACGCAGGGAAGATGGCAACTCCTGGGTTTCCCAAAAGCCCCAGCAAAAGGAGAGCTGGCCAATGAATGGTTGACTGCGGAAGACACAGCCTGTCCTTGGGGACCCTCATGGCTTCCGTCAGCCCCCAAAGGACATTTAGAAATAACTGACTGACTTCTGCCTATTCCAGAATGTAAGCAGGCGCCTGGGCTCCTCAGCGGACAGACCCAAGCTGGATGAGGAAAATGTTTCTCATCCCAAACTAAGAAGGCAACTTGCGAGGATGAAGTGATGAATAGGAAAGAGCAGAGAAAGAGAAGTTGGGGAGATACATGACTCACAAAGAAGTTGAAAGTAAAAGACACGCTGGCCTGTTAATACTATTTATAGAGAGAGGAGAGCAGCCCTTTCATGAACCCACAGCCTCCTCATTAGAAGCTGTGTTTTCCCTTTAATAAAACATTATTATAAAACTCAGTCATGCAAGAGGGCCAGTTTTGTTGTTTTTGTTTTTGTTTTTTTTGACTCTCCTAGAAGCAAAGGTCACTAGATACAAAGAAATGCCAGATTTTATCTGGCCATATGAGACACAATCTGCTGAGCTGCTTTAAGCAAAGGCAGCTGTGTGAAGGTCATTTGTTTGTCCTGGACCCAGCCCTGACTGAGCAGCACAAAGCAAAAATAAAAAAAAAATTAAAGAGAGAGAGGTGAAAAGAGAGAAGCTGAACCCTTCTTGACTACAAAGCACTTTGCTCAGAAGCAGCCTGATCTGCCCCAACTCACTTGTCTGTCATCATCTCTATTGTCCCACAGGCTGTGTTCTCACCCAGCAGAAACCTAAATCAGCACCAAAAGCAGGAGTGATACCAAAATCACTCGGTTAGGTTTCCTGCAGTTTGAATCAATGCCCAACAATTGTACCCACATGCACTTGACATACATACTCCAAATCTAAAGTCACCTTTGTCTTTCATGCATCTGCAGGAAATTCAAACAACCTCTTTTTTCTAGAGCCCCATGTAATCATGTCTCTTATAATAATAAAAAAGCAATGCACAAAATAAAGGTGCCTGTTGACTTAGACACAATTAAATGATGATCCAGGTAATTCCAAGTGTTGCAAATGTTGCAATTGGTTGAAAATGAGTAGTCCCTCTGACATGTATCACCTGTGGGCACACAGAAAGCATTGGATAAATAATTATTGTTTTAAATTGTCTGCTTATTATATTGGCTGTGTGACAGAATCTAGCTTTGGGGAGGGGAGCTTTGGGATAGAGGAAGAGTCATTAAAATATGTCACCATAACTAAGAAAAAGCTTTAAATCACTATCATTAAGGTCCTCAATGCATGGGTTCCAGTCAGACAGCACAAGCATCACCAGGGAGCTCACTGGAGTTGCAGGTCCTCATATATGGACATCTCCAGGATATCAGTATCTGGATATCCAAACATGTCCGGTAACTCAAATTCTGGAGCCAGATAATTTGCCTTCTAGATGCCTCTGTGGGATTCTGATCTGCCCTGATGATTAAAAATCACAAGACCAAATGGAAGCCTTGTGAAAGAGGTATCTTCCAGAGTCTTAGCATCCTGGTAAGATAACAGGATGCTAATCAAGGTCAAGGGCAGGAAGAGTTAGAACTCAGGGGTAAGAAGCAAACCTTGTATTTGGGGACCAGCACGTTAGTCCCACTGGATGGAAGTGTGTAGTAAAAAAAGGTGAACAGCAGAGATAATGCTGGAAAGAGCAAACATGGGCCAGGTGAGGGAAGACAAGACCATAGTATGCAGATCAGGAGAAGTGATGAGGATGTGGGGGGAGGCTGTGACAAGATCAGAGCTTCCCATCAACAAAAATCTTTTCAAATCAGATTTGCTTCCACATTATGAAGAATAAAAGACAGTGAAGTCAGGAAGTAACACAGGTACCTTGTCTCCAAATATTCCTCTGAGCAGGTACCTCAGAGACATATTATTATTATTAAGACTATTAGTAAGATTGTTATTCAACTAATAATAATTATTATTCCACTAATAATCTCAACTCATAATGACAATATCCTGACCATCTTATTTTTACATTTAGAAATTGCCAACCACTGCAAGGCAATAAAGCAGACAGAAATGACATTCTGCCTTATTTCTCTTTGTAGACATTCCAGGGAGGTCAGAATAATGAAGGTAAGAAATAGAGCAAGCATCATCAGTAGGAACTGATTACTTTTTGTAAAGAAAATTAATAACCTTCAGAATTTGCCTGGAGCAAGGAGATTTAGTACAAGAACTAAAAGTAATGAAAAGACACTCTAGAAGATAATGGAGTGACTTGAGAAAATTTATTTAAAATACTAAGTACTGAGAAGCCACGAGAGTTAACGGCTCCAATGTAAGTACCTAACGTTCTGACCATGATCTCCCTTCACACCCGGTACTCCAACCATCTGCAACTAGATGGAACCTCAACCCATTCATGCACCACCTGTTCCCTTGGCCCATCCCCTCTCATCCTGTCAGCCTCCCATACCCATCTTAATGGCCAAGGTCAATCACCACCACAGTTATCTTCAGACAAACAATAACCACTGTATTGAATTTCATGGAAACATTGGAAAAACCAACTTTCTGCTCAAGTCAAAGCTAAAGATACAGATGCACACATAGCTGGTCTCACATGCAGTCACTCCCATTCACCCAATGAAAGAAGTTCAAGCCCCTCAGCACTCTCTCTGCACTTCATTAAGCATCTCTTCTTCTGCTCTTTCATCTGACTACTTTACACCATCTCTCTTCTCCACCTTCAAACATGGTTTGAATAGAGCTTGAATTGTGTCAACCAAAGAGATGTGTGGGAAGTTCTAACTCCAGAATCTATCAATGTGACCTCATGGAAACAGGGTGTTGGCTGATGTCATCAAGTTATGGTAAGGTAGCAACTGGATGAGTGCTGGTCCTTAGTTAATGATTGGTATCCTTCTAGAAGAAGGTGGGGATTCAGGCATATACAAATGGGAGCGTGTCATGGGATGACAGAGACAGAGTTAGGGGTAACATATCTTCAAGTCAAGGAATCCCAAAGACAACAACCATCTGAAGCTACAACAGGAAGAAGCATGGAGCAGATTCTCCTGCAGAAACACCAGAAACGACCAATCTTGCTGACTCTGGACTAACACTCTGGACACAACTCTCACCAGTTGTTCTCTTCATCTTTAAAGAAAAACTAAGTTTTGTCTGTGTGTCCCAGTTCTACTACTTCCATTCCCTCTTAAGCCTGCTCTCGGTGAGTCTTTTCCTCATCACTCCTGCAAATTGGCTTGATGAATATTTGCTGAACAGAATGCTGGTTTCAGCCCATCATCAGGAATATTTTTATCCTTGACATAAAGATGACCATATCAGTCATGAAACATGCCCCAGAATGCATGTCACAAAATAGACATCATCTCAACCACAAGAGCTATGTGACTATGGAAAGGAATTCATTCTTTCTAGATTTCTCCATCTTAAATAAAAACATTAGGCATTGCTGCTGAGCCCTCATTACTTTAATATTTGAGGAAAGTCTTCCATTCATTCCCTGGTCATTAACTGTTGTGCCCTCAATTTTTTTTTTTTTGATACTAGGTCTTGCTATTTTTGCCTGTGAAACTGCAGGCTCTCGTTGCCCAGGGTACCACAGACTCAAGCCATCCCCAGCCTCAGCTTCCCAGGTAGCTAGGATTACAGGTACGCACCACCACGTCCAGTTATATTTTTTTGGAAGTAGGTCTCACTACGTGCCCCCGGTGGGACTTAAACTGTGATCCCCAGCCCCAGCCGCGGATTCCTAGGCTGCCTTTTACAGTCATGCTCCACCATGCCCGGCCCTGTTGTACCCTCAATTTTAATGAAAGCATCTACACTGCTGGTGGTTTGAGGGAGCATGTATTTCTCACGAGGAGAGGGGAAAAAAAAGGAAAGGGAAAGAAAGAAAAGGAAGGAAGGAAGGGAAAGTAGGCAAGGAAGGGAAGGGTTAGGGAGGGATGATATGAGAGGAAAGAATAAAGGGAAGGAAAGCAACATCACTCATAACACAGCTTTTTGTTAAAGAGATGTTTATGTTTATTTCCTTGTCCTACAAGAGATGATTATATGAAATAATTGCTCCTTAAATCTCCTTGGTTTTCACTAAGTATGCTTTTAAATATTTATGCAAGTCTATTTTTCTTCCATATTAAATTTCACTCAGTGACAATTACCGGTAACTGTTCTTTAAGTTTGCCTCAGAACAAAGAGACTACATTGAAGACAGGTCTGAAACAACTGAGATTCTCAATTTCTATCTATGTCATGCAAAGAAACTGCAAACACCCTCTCTGCTCTCTTAATCCACATACATGTCCTTCACCTTTATACACAGAGTCTGCGTGTGGTTTTGAAAGCTGATCTTGCACCAGGGTGCCCCTCCATCCCTCCAGGATTGGAAGACTGACATGAATGAGGACAACATCTTTATTTGATCATGCAAGTTACAGATAAACCCTACGCAGTCATGGTGCTTGCAGTACAAATAGATGCATAAATAGAAATAAGAAATCTCAAAGGGTGATGGCTGACTGTGGGAGATACTGCAAGAAGAGTAGATTGTCAAGAAACAGAAAAGAGAGGAGCAGAAAGTACACTGGGCTAAGCCTGACTAGTATTCCCCAAGTTGTGGAGAGACCCCTAGAGTACATGGAACCCTTGGGGTTACACAGATTCATTCAAGAGTTCAATCACTTCTTGAGGAAGTTATGACCACTCTCATTGTCCTTCAAACTCATAGTAACAAGGAGCCGGTCTCAGTTTGATGTCAATACACCTTAAAACACCTTTCCTTTTTTATTTATTACATTATTTTATGTTACATCATTGTCTACCCTGGGGTTCTCCCACCACCTTATCACCCCCTATTTTTCCTCCTTCCCCTCTCATGCTCTATGCTTCAATTTAGTTTGAAGTTACAAACTAACTGCAACTCAGTTAGTTTGTTTGTTTTTCCTATATTCCTCATGTAAGTGAGACCATTCAGTATTTCTCTTTCTAGCTTACTTATATCATGCTTCCTTCTAGTTCCATCCATATTGTCATGAATGATGTTTTTCTTTTGATTGATGAATAATATTTCATTGTGTACATAGCCCACAGCTTTCCATGCCATTCATCTATTTTGGGGATTCTGGGTTACTTCCATATCCTGGCTACTGTAAATAGTGCTGCAATAAACATCTGGGTACAGGTATCTTTTTAAATTACTGTTTTTGTATCCTTTGGGTAGGTTCCTAGTAGTGAGATCACTGCATTGAATGGGACTTTCATTTTCAGTAGCTTAAGGGTCCTCCACACAGCTTTCCATAGTGGCTGGAGCAGTTTGTATTCCTACCAGAAGTAAACACCTTTCATACATGTGAATCTTTCTCTTTAATTCAAGGAACGCCACCTCCAACCTCAGGTCCTTCAGAAAGCACTAATAACTCATCCATTTTCCCATTTTATTTTTACTGTCTCCTCCTAATTATAACAGTGACACTGGTTTCCCACATAAGATGATGACAAATATTTCTTTGAAATGAAATGTGTTACTTCATAAGGTGCATCAATTCAATAGCAACGAAGAGTAAATGTTTCAGTTAGTAAAACTGAGGCTATATTGTTAAATTGCTTCCAAACTCTAGGACACAAGGAAAAAAGGCTTTCTAGGAAAAAAGACTTTCTTTGGTTTGCTGTTGTCATAGATATACCAAAACCCAGTACCCATGGGAAAAATGATACAACTTGAGCACGAAGAGACCAGCCTTAGTTGAGTCGTATGTCAGCTGCAGCTGTGAGGAGATACCTATAGGTAAAGAGCCTACTGAAAGAAATTGACAACTCCAGTGATCTGAAGAAAGGTCTCTCAAGATTCTTCTTCTACGAACTGCTCTTTAGCCAATGAACTTCAAACAAGTTTCTTTGCCCTTATCATACTTTCTACCTAATACCATTTAACTCCTTTTCTCTCAACCCCAACCCCCAAATCTATATCATTTCACTCTATTTCTTAACCAAGGAGGCATATTTTAATTCTTCTCCTGCCTCCTTGTCAGAAAACTTGAAAAACTGTTTCTTTTCTCGAAGCCTGGTATCATAATAACCAGCTTCTATACACACTGGGCAACAAGCCCAACGCTCAGTAACATTAACATGTACAGCAGATCCTCAAAGGACTCATTTCACTCAGCATCGTTTCATTACAATATTGATGAGAAAAAGTAATCCCACCCAAGGCTGAACAAAACATTATGTGAGGACCTGGTTCTATTTTGGTTTGTTTCACTTAAGGCCACAGTTTCCAAGGACCTATGGATGACAGTGTATGAGGATGCACTGACCATATTACGGAAAGGTTAGAGTTGGTCCACTACTTGGCTACACCACAAGCTCTAGTAAGGCAGGTCTGTCTGCTCCAGTGGCATTTCCAGCTTTTAGTACACAGTTAGATTCTTAACAGATGTGACCAAGCGCTGTCAAAATGAATAAAGGAAAACAGATGTTTACTCATTAACCAACTACAGAGGAGATGGGCACCTAGAAAGGTTAACATCTAATTTGTCTACAGATTTTATTTTTTAGAGAATTTGGAGGCCTTTTGTGCCTACTGAAAGACAAGGAAAGAAAAAGCATCTGTTTATCTACCCATCTACAACACAGAGTTGACTTTTGATGATTTAGTAAATCAGGTATATTATCTGTCGCTATTGTTGTTGATGTTGTTGTTTTGTTGCTGCTGTTCTGTCTCACTCGAGGATTTGTTGCAGCTTGGAAAGTGCCTTTTACTACCCAGGCTGGTCCACTGATGTGCGTTCTCAGAGGTGGCCATGTTGCTCCCAAAAGGCAAAAATGAGTTTTGATAGCTCTCCCAAAATAATCTTCCTCTTTTCATATGTAAAGCACAGATGTAACCACAGCATGACAGTCATCTTATAGTACAGTAAACTAAAGTTCTTTGGGGAGAGTGTTTTGGGGAGGAAACACCCAAAAAAAGTTCCTTTGGGAACAATAACATAAAAAATAAGAAACTCAGAAGGCCTACTCCTGTTCCTCAACCTCAGTACTATTGACAGGCCACATGCAGAGTCATCCTGAGGGGGTGGGGTCTAGTAGCATCCCTAGCCTTTATCCCCCCAGAAAATAGTTGCATCTCCCTGTTGTCTCCACATGTTGCCAAATATTTCCTGGAAGGACAAAACTGCCTCCCTTACAGAACCACTGGGCTCAGGGCAATGTAGTCTTCCAAACACATGTCCCCAGCTCTGAAAAGAGGGAACTTCCTTGGGTGTGAACATACTCTCTCCAAAGAATAGAAGGGAATTATTGTGTAACTTAGTTATTTGGAAGGTGCAGAGTCCAGCTACCCATGGAGAATAACCCCACTAGTCCCTGGAGGCCATTATGCTCAGTGAAATAAATCAGACAGAGAAAGACAAATACCAAATAATCTCTTGCAGGTGCAATTTAAAAAGACAAACCATGTTCATGGATACAGAGAGAAGACTGGTGGTGGTCAGAGAAAGAAGGGTTGTGGGGTGGGGGCAGGTGGGATGAGTGAAAAGGGTCAAAGATTAAAAAGTTATAGTAATGGATATCTCTGTTCTGTTTCCATTTTCTAAGAGAAACTAATTATCTTCAAAAAATCCTCAGAATAGAAATGTACAGGCCATCATTCATCGAAAATGTATAGTAAGACAAAAATAAGACAAAACTTTGGTAAAAAATATTTACGAGAAGATAATTTAATGTTTGAAAAATCTAATTTTCTTTCAAACAATCTACTTTATACTCATATAGTAGTGCTGTACTAAAATAAAATCCATCAAAAAGGTATTTTTTAATATATAGGAAATCAAGACTTCTTTTAAAAAGTCCAATGTTTCTGTAGTAATAGAGTGAATGTAGGTTTTTCTGTTTGCATGTACAGCAGATTCTTAGATCCAAGATATAAAGGATGCAACAGTTAATCCAGAACACCAAAATACAAAAAAAAAGTAATTCCCGCTAAATCACAAGAAATAATACATACATCAATGCCTCAAAAAAATCTTCATCATGATGAAATTCAAGTATAACAGCTAATGAACATCCCACAATTAAGGGTTAAAGGGCTGAGGGATATTTTTCAATCCACTCAGCAGGTTCATTCATAGTTTATATTTAGACACTTAACACTTCAACCAAAATTAATAGGTTCAGGGCACCAGGGAACATTATGCAAAATGAGAATCAGTGCTCTTCAATTGAATGAACACTTTTCAAGGAATTGTTATGGCACATGTAAGTAAAATAACTCATCAGCTAAGGAGCACAACCCTTGGAGCACGTGCAGGAGAGACGGTGAGAAGGATTATCAATCAGAAACAGGGATTTAAAGATGAAGTCAGAATCCAGCTCCACTGTGAATTGGCCACGTGTCTTTGAAAAACCACGTCCATCTCAAATATGCAAATGCTAAATATTGGGAAATGTCAACCTGAAAAGGCCTGTGTGCTATGCAAGGTGCTAGACCAAACAGAAGGGCTGGCAAGGGAAAGGCACCCAATGGGTATCAGTGGTTTCCCTTTCTTCCTTCCTTTCCTCTCCCTTCTCTCCTTCCCACCTGCTTCACTCATTCTTTCCCACCCTCCCTCTTTCCTTCTTTTGTTTCGTCCCCTCCTCTTCCTTTTAATGGACACACTATGTAACAATAGGAAAAGAAAATAAGAAAATTGGGGACCAAGGCATGTAGGGACATTTTATTTTCCACTGAAGGTGATAACCTAGTTTTTTTTTGTTTTTTTTTTTTTTTTGGTTTTTTGTTTTGTTTTGTTTTGTTTTGTTTTGTTTTGAGACTAGATCTCGTTATTTGCCCATGGAACTGCAGGCTCATGCTGCCCGGGGTACCACAGGCTCAAGCAAGCCCCAGCCTCAGTTTCCCAGGTATCTGGGACTATAGGTGTGTGCCACCACACCCAGCTATTTTTTTTCAGAACTATGTCTTTCTATGTTGCCCTGGTTGGGACTCGAACCACCATCCCCAGTCCCTGCCATGGCTTCCTAGGCTGCTGCTTATAGGCACGTGCCACCATGGCTCAGCTATAACCTAGATCTTTAGGCACACAAGAAAGTCCATCCATTGCTCCCCTTCTCTCTGTAATTCCATTTCCGTGGACTCTCCTGTGTGTCTCTGGCTTTACTTAGAGGTTTCCACTGTGAGGTCCATCAGATACCAGTAGCACAACATTTCACTGACCCAGGAGCCTAAGAAAAACCTCCGATTGTCCCAGTTTTCTTGTCCCAATGTTCCACAGTATCAGGAAACACCACACTGAAGACTCCTGGTCTTGACACAACTCTCATTTCCTACCACTTTATAACTATGATGTTCTCCTGGTACAATTTATAAAGAGAGTCTTTCTGATCTGTCTCAAAGAGGAAAGTCCAACTCACAAACAATACTTGAAAGAATCTTACAGCAACATTAGATTCAAAGTTAAAAATATGCCTAGATGGTAAATGAACAGCCTCCAGCTACAGGCATAGCCACCTCCCTTAGGTAAAATGGTATCAATAACGATGGTAATTATAATACCTACAATTTACAGGGTTGGTATGGGCATGAAATTAGATCAGGTATGAAAACACTATGTTCAGAGTCCAACACAATCACATTCATTGTTTACTTTTATTAACTGAGTTCTATCGTATTACTATTATTCTGATGATGACAATGGTGGTGATGATGATGATGATGATGATGAAGATGATGATGATGAAGAAGATGATAATGAAAGCTAACTTTTGCTCTTAGATTTGAAAGAATAAAACTCTTGCCAGGAAATCTGCTCACAGCCACACAAGTTATTAGGAACAGAATTAGAGCCACTTCCAGCTCCTTATTCTACGATGTTTGTTCAAAATGCTATTTATTTGCCAGATTCAGACTGCATTTAAGAGATCATTGTGGATGGTCTATTCTGGTTATCACTCAATGTGTAATTTTGAGCCTTAAAGCTTCTTTAAAAAAAAAATAATAATAATAGACCTCACAATTATTTAGGCATTTGGACAGAGCTAAGCTGGGCTGGTTCTGATGGTCCACAAGATTTGAACCAGAATGGTAAAATGATATTCAGCTTCTGCCACATCCTGTTAGTCAAGCCACTAATGTCCACACAAAGTCCAGGGGAAGGGAATTAGACTCCATCTCCCCATGAGAAAAATAAGGAAAAATCTAAAAATCAGGAAAAAGTCACTGTTCATCTACCACAGACCACAGGTACTGGTTATTACTGAAGTGGGCTGTGTTTTGTTATCTGTCATGGAGATAGGGAAAGAAAGAGACAGAGAGAGAACTTAACTAACTTGTAGTGAATAAACAGTATGCACTTAATAAAATTATGCGATAACCTTATTAAAATGACCTTTCAGAGCAGTTTTTCCAGCAATAAAAACAAGTCAAATGGATGTAAAGTTCAATTTGCTCCTTGCCAAATTAAACACTTGTTTCACAAAATGAAAAGGAAGCCATATGTTACTTCAAAATGGCTTCCCAAGAGAGCAGGCAAGATGGTGAAGGAGACTGAAGTTGCAGCATGGAAGACATTGTCAAAGAGGAATTATTCCCTCCATGCCTAACAAGAATAATCTCCAGTCCCTTGCCACTGAGCTGTGGTCCAGAAGTATAATGAAAATTCTTGGAGGGAATTAAATTTAATTTGTTGTTCTGGGCTCAGAGCAGGCCCACAGCTATTCTAAGGGCATATGGAAACTTCTGGGCTTTCAAAAAATAATTTCAAAATAACTAGTTAATCTCAGAGTCAGAAAAGGGAAGAAAAAAAATACACCAAAAAACAAACAAACAAACAAAAAAAAAAACACTAGTTTAAACAATGCAAGATCGAGGATTTATTATTAGCTCAATTTTCATGTTTTACACAGTTCTCTTCAAAAAACAAAACAGAAGAAATCAATCCAGAGACTTTGCGAAAGTTTTGAATGAGAAAAAAGAATGTCATTCTAAAAACAGAAATGTATATGCAGTCTCTCTTGTATATAAGCTCCACACCTCCACAAAAATATACCACATCCCACCCACCCCCAAAGTTCTAATAGCCCTCCACCATCCCACAATCAGCACCCTCTACCCTTTCCTCCTACCCACACTCCTTTCCCCTCTGAGAACCACCATTTTGTTGTCAGGTTCCATGGTTGTTATTTTATTCATTTACTTTATTTCTTTATATTCCAAAGAACAGGAAAACACTATTTGAAAAAGATATATTCACCCTATTTTCACTGCAGCACTATTCACAATAGCCAAGATATGGAAGATAACTTGAAACAATATAAGTAACCATCATGGACAACTGGATAGATAAGATGAGCTATGTAAACACAAAGGAATACTATTCAGTTATTAAAAAGATGAACTCTTGCCATTTGTAATAACATGAATGGAACTGGAGGGAATAATCAGAAAGAAAAAGACTCATAAGGCATTCCTTCATTTGAAAGAGAATTTAAAAACCAAAGAAAACATGATTGAAATAAAATACAGAGATATTTCTAATTCAAATTCAGAATTATAGGGTCTATATTTATTCCTGGAGTGTATGTTTATTCAAACGTTGGTTTCCCAAGTGATATTAACATAATCACTAACTTTCATTATTTATTAATGTACATGGCATATTTATCATATTTAATACATGCCCTGTGAGATATCAGTGTATGTCAGTGTCTGAGAAGACAAAGAATTAAGTAAAATAAGTAATAATGGACAGGATACATTCAAATAAAATAATAGATAAAATATACTATAATAAAAAGGAAAATGATAAATGATAATGAAAAAACACTGACAAACCTTTTCAGAAATTATGGATTCAAGTGGAGGAAGGAAGGCACACCAGGAATTTGAATTACATTTTAAGATGTTGACTTAATTGATAGAAATCAAACCTAATAACCTTTGATTTGGAATCCTTGCAGAAATTTATAACGAAATTACCAAGAAAAAGCTTTTGGACATCAGTTTTTCGTTTTAAAGTCCCCTGACAATTACACTCAGAACCCAGTGAAAAATGATTAGGTACTTACCTGACTCTTATAAAATCAAAAAATACATTCTAAGAATATGGCACCACTTAACAGTAATCCAGGATTCTGGTTTATCTATCTTATGTGGTTTTATGTTATAAAGCACCTATTTCCTTTCTAAGACACAAAAAAAGTTCCATTCTACATTCCAAATACAGCACAATTAAGTTTATAGAAACCATCTATATTTGATGTTAAACATATTGTGCTGGGTGGTAAACAATGACAATCTGGTGCCATGATAAGAATAAAAATCTCTTTTTAAACCATAATGGAGGGCAATGTGATTCATGTTAGCTTTATTTCTGTGATTCACAATGTGGAAATGAGGACACCACCGCCTTGTGTAGGTTGCCCATTTTCTTTAAAATTCTTGAAATAATGGCATGTTGATATTTATTGAATCATGTGTTTTCTTTAATGGCTCTCACTGCCATTGCAAACCGCATTTCATTCTTTTATTAAGAAAAATACAACACTAAAAAAAAAAAAAGTCATCAATTCAACATCTAGTATTCTGGCTCCAAACCCAGAGTTATAAAGTGGTGGCCACTTTGAATAGCTGAAATGAAAATGTCCTGAGTTCTTGGTGAAAATCCAACCAATTATAAATAATAATCTTGATAACTTTCAGGTTTAAAGGAACAGGAGGCCAGAAAATATTGGCATACCGAGAAAACAATCTTAGCTTTTCAAACAAATATTTCTTGGAAACAATACGCATAAATCTTCCTCAAATATACCATCCTTCCCATTGCACTAGGAAGAAGGGAAATAAAGCACACGAAAGTTTTGCAGTTCATTAGAGATTTTATATTCAGCATAAATACCTTTCAAATGCTCACGACACATAAGGCTATAATCTGCTCTCAGCATCCCTCCCTGTGGCCGTTGAAGCCGCAGTACAACAGTTCAAGGTCTCGGCTGGTCAGTCAGTAAAGGCGCTCTGTTCTCAGAGCACCTCTCTGCCCACACTGGCTCCCTTGCTGCTCTAGGGTTTCAAACCCCAGCCACATTCCAGAAACTCTCAAACACAGAAGCCTAGTCAGGTCCACTCCCCTGCCATTGAGATTTGTATAAACTCTTGCCTTCTCAGTGTCTTTAATTTGATGTCTGAAGCCATATCTCAAAATTAAAATGGCCATTCCAGAATCCACAGGACTTTCCCAAAAAAGTATCCCACCATCCTGCTTCTGGAGCCCTTCCCATCTCCGTGAAGGGGCTCACCACCGTGTGTCTATTTGGTTAAGCTAATTTTCCAGGAGACACCCATGGTTTCTTCCTCCCTCTTCACGCCCACACCCAGTCTCTCAGGAATTCTACTGGAAATACACTCAGGTCTCTCTCCTCTAGTCTCCATATAACAGCCTCCTCACTAGCCTTCCTGCCTCCCTACCTTTTGCTTGGCACAGCACATCCTCCAAAACAAGTCAGACAGGGCTCTTTCCCAACAACAGACCCTAAGTCAACCCTAAGGAAGATCCGCCGCCAGTCCCGCCTCACTCCTGAGCTGACATACACACTGGCTACTCTGGTTCTAGTCCTCAATGCTTTGTCAGCCACGACTTCCTCCTCTGTCCTCTTCCTTCACCATCCCAGACGCTGGAACCAAGCTTGTTCCCAACCCAAAGGCCTTGCAGGGCTGATTGTTCCATCTGTAGATGACCTCATGCAAATACTCCACAGATGCCACATTTTTATTATTCAAATTCTACTGCTCATGATCAACACCACAGCTTCTCTGCTGTTCTCAGAAGCCTTCCTTCTCCCTCAGAGCTTTGTGTTGCCAAGTTTCACAGGACCTCATCTGACTTCCACACAGAATGAACACTACTGGCTGTTAGATGACATGAGGTGATTAGATCAGGCTCCAATGTTTGTGGTGTATTTATTGTCTGTCTCTCAACATAGCTATGTCTACCTAGAGAGAAGACCCTCTCGCTCCCCAAACGTCTGCCTGGGTACCACCATCCTAGTAACTACACACTCCCTTCCAGGGTAAATTTTTAGTAGATATGCATCCTTGTGGCTGACTACAATAGAACAACAAAATCAAATTATTCAAATAACAAGGACATGAGTAATAAGGCAAACATCCTTTAAGCAGGCAGGTTTTAGGTCTATGAAATGTGTAAATTAACTCCATGACTGAATTTAAAGAACACTGCTTAATATTCCAAAGCACAGACCACATTTAGATGGATGGGAAATTACTAATTAAAAGTAACTCACTATAAAATCTAAGGCCATTTTATTATCAAAGACAGTGACTTCTTCCAGTACTTCACTACCATCTCAGTATTCTGCAGGTCTAAGCTTGCCTTTCCCCTGAAACAAAGATCATGAGTCAATTTAATTTTGCTATTTAATAGAAAATGTCCGAGCACATTCACACAATCATGCGTGCACACTATTTTAAGTGAATTGTCCCCGTATCATCACCACATGAAGGTAAGCTGAAGCTCAAGTCCATTCTCCGGGTTCCGACAGGAGTCACAGAATCCCTCACTAGAGGGAACTTGAAGAAGCAACCTGATCTGTCTGTCAAGATATTTAGCAACATGGCCACAAGGTCTCATTGCCCCAACCTATTCCAGATTCAACATGAAGGAGGTCAAGGCTGTCTATGAAATTACTACAATTCCCTCTCGGGTCAGCACATCAGCCGGTGTATCCTTTCCTCATTGGAACCAAATGCTCAAGGTTTTCCAGGAAGTACAGCCCAAAGTTCCAGCCAAAAATGCCATCAAAGCCCTGACATCCAGGCATTGTGGGGTGGGTCCAAATCTCCACAGTTTATCTAGGGTTGATCCCCCTCTCCTACTCTGCCAACAGAGCTCCTGGGGAAGGGAAAGGTCTTTTCCATCCATAAATTACCAGAAACTAGGGCACCAGTTGGCACAGGGGAGCCACTCCAGGAACACATGTCCAGTAATGAAACAATTGAGAACCAGATTCTCTGACAAGTCTCAAAGTTCCAAGAAGAACATGAGGCCTCTGCTAGAGATTGCCCTGTCCCCCACCTCCCAAGTTCACTAGCTGCTGCGACAAGGTCTTGGCAGCCAGTCCCAGCCCAGCACCCACCACAGAGCCCGCCTGCTGGCTTCTACCTCCATTGCCTGGCATTTGGGACCTTGTACTCATCTGCTTTTTTTTTTTCCTTTTTCTCATGACTTCCTCTCTTAACCAGCCCCAAGCACATGACTGCAGCTCCCACAATATTTTTAGGTCTCTGCTTCCTCCCTGCCACCTGCTATTATGTGAAAAGGCATGAAAGTAAAGCTGGTACTTAAACTATTTGTATCTTCACTCTCAGAGAGAAACCTGCCTGTTCCAGGAACAATTGTCACATATTTCTTAAAGAGAAAAGCACACCTAATCCCTAAAGCAAACTACGTATTAATTTGACAATCTGGAGGCATCGAAAGCATGCCGGGAGAATAGAAGGTTCGTACCATGACTCTGCAAAAAAGCCCCATGAGCAGGAAGTTTGGGGACTGGCAAAGTGCACACTCTGCCTTTTATTCAGTTCTCTCTTTGAACCTCAAAGTAGAATTTTCTTTCAAATTCAAGTCAATGGCTTTGGGAACATGAGCACTTCATCTCAACTAGCACCATGTCTGCCCGAGTCACCAGTGCCACTCATTCTTCTACTTCAATGAAAATGAACAGTGAGTGAGGATGTTGGGACAAGCTCAAGACTTCCAAGGGGACTGGGAGAGGGTGACTTGCTGTCTGCCAGGGTTTTCAGCTGCTTGTTGTACCTGAAGCATGGAAAGATGTAGCCCACCAAACCTGGCCCAGATAAGGTCTGATTCATCTACTTCTGCATCTATAACATCTAAGTCTGCATCTACAACATAAACCTGTCTGTAACGTCATTTGGTCAACAACTGGTATAACCTAGCTCATTTGTATTGACAAAGCACACAAAATGGTTTCTCAAAAGTTGTACCTGTATGTTAGTTTGAAAGCAAAAGTGGTTTGTTCTAAGAGTTAGTGCTCCAAGCACAAGGTGATGTCATCATACTCTCAGTGAACTTCACCCCACTACTGCCCCAGTGCAAATGCATGTGTACTGGGTCAGAAGAAGAAAGATAGATGGTGCATGATTTCCATCTTATGTGGAATATAGAGAAACAAGTCAAAGGAACAAGCAAAACTAAATGAAAACAAACCTAGAAATCCAGCTGAAAAACGGAGACCACCAGAGAGTGAGGGAGGGAGTGGGAAGAAATGGGAGGAGGGCCAATGAACTGTGGGCAGAGGAGTATGGGTACTTTTAGGTGGTGGGGATGGTGTGGTCACATCTGAAGAGTCATGAACCTGTTTCTCTAAATCATAAAGTGTTGTCGATCATCCTTACTTGCTTTTAAAAAGTGCATCTAATGCAGGGTGGGGAAGAAAAAGGTATGTGATTACAATTAAAGTCCTACATTTCAAAACAGCAACTCATAGACGCTTCTTGAATGTCTTATGCCTTTGAGAATCTAAATAAAGCTATAGATCCCATCCCAGAAAAAATGAACAGAAGCTAAATCTCCCAAGTGGTTTCAGGGGTTTGTGGTCTTTCCTCTATAAAGCGCAGACAGCATTTTGTATCACAACCCTCTGCTGGTTATTTCGAAGATTCCTCATCAGAAGAGTGTCATCTTCATTTTTAATAAGCACAAGAGTAAGGACACCAGTATTTCACCTGGTAGGGTTGCAGGAAAGAGGAAAGCACTTTCAGTCTTATCAGAGATGATCTTACTATAAAGACACTATGGAGAGGATGGGGGAGGAATTCTAAAACCAAGATATATGAAATAAGAAAAATAACTATCCACAGATTCTGTCACATCGTATTATGTTACGCTGTCACTTGGCATCTCAACTGAAATGTTCTTACCTTGATGTATCAAACGTGCCAACATTCAACAGATGATGCAGAGGTGTGCAGCATAATAGGAAGGAATGTTGAACATGAGTGAATCATGCTCATTGTCTCTGCGTGGGGAAAACACACCCAACTCCTGAGCGCCAGTCCAGGCCCTGGATATCTCATCCCCAAGCATGGCATAATAAGTCCCCTGTGGCTTTAATTCTCATGCCTGCCAACTACTCTAAATCCCACCATTGACTCCAAGAGGAACAGGCCTAAGACAGGTGACTTAGAGTACTGAAATGGAATTCAGTAACATGGAATTCCATAAAAGGAATTGAATTTTTAGCAGATCATACTAGCTGTCTCTTCATTCTAGAACTTGGATCAATACACACTTTTATAGCCTTGGCCCCTCCTAAGGTGATGAGTTGTAGCAGAGCAGGAAAAGATTACATCAACACATGTGCTGCTAATTATCAGAGCTGCCAGTTATGAGTAAGGGGTCATTTAAGTTAGTTTTGACTTGAGAGAACAAGGTCAACCTGGAGGTGAGTTCTTAGGAAGATCAGTGTTCTGACATCAGAATCATGCTTCCTCAGTTAAAAGATGATGACAGCGAAGCCGATGATGATGATGATGATGATGATGATGATGATGACGATGAAGAAGAAATACCACACATATTCACCAACTGCAATATGATTTAACATGTGCAAGAATTTGGTGACAAGAGCATGCCCTATGCTCTTGAAGCATAATATAAAACCCAAGCATACAAGATAAAAGGCAGGTACACTGTGTCAAGGACATCTCTGATGGCTGGAAGGTCATCGGTGCCCACCATTTTGTTTCAATGGCAGCTGGTAAGTTCCTCTACCTACCTGGGAGCTCATGAAAGCAAGCGGAGGGAGAGGTCACATGGGCACCCATCGGTGCAGCTGTGCTGTGGAAAGAGCATGAGATTTGACCGAAGACTTGAATCCATGGCCATATAACCACAGAGCAGCCAGAATTGCTATAGGGTCAAGGGCATCCTTGATTCAGGGGCAGATGTCACTTATATTAAAAGGAGTTTCTTTTATATTTGCTCTGACTTTATCAGAACTATAAAATAGGAATAAATTATATGTAATATAAAACTAAAGTTAATAGAAATTATAAATTAAATAATAAATAGGAATTAAATACTTTTAATATTTATCTATGGTATAAAAATGTCAGATTTCAATTAGAACCTTATGTAAATAACTGATATTTAAATTAAGACCCTTTCAATTTAAGTCAAGAAAAACTGGATGGTACTCATCCTATCCCAGGGCAAAAAAAGAGAGAAACTAATCTCTTTCGTATAAATAGATAATATTCAACTTTAAATTTCCTTTTTAAGGGAATACCAACATCATCACCCATTAAAAGGTGAATTTTTAAAATTAGCTAAAATATACATTATCAAACTCATTGACACATTTGCACTGAGAGCTACTCACACATATCATGCACATTCTACATACACAAATGTAAACACTAATATAAACAAACAAATATACACAAATATATACACATACTTGTTTATATCAATCTGTGCATGCATAGGAATAATTATCTAATGTAATTCATTTGTCATCCTCTGGACTCTACCTGGTAATGACTGACCTTTATCTGCCAATTTAAAGAAAGGGATGGGAAGATTTAATGACTTTCATTAAATCATTATTTTCTCATCATCTCTACAAAACACAAATCAGGTTCAGTCCTAAGGAGAGTCTTTCCCCACACTCACTTCGGAAAATGTCGAGTCTCAAGACCTGCCACAGCAAGCACAGGGTTTTGTAAGGTAAATGCCACCGTTTCAAATCCCAAAGTCAATTCACAGCAGAGACTTAAGAGCCACAGAACCTGGCAAGACCATTTCCTCCACGATCCTCTGCAAGCAAACTGCCCATTCAGCGGGTCTGCGGGCTACTGTCTCCCCATGCGACAGGCCCACTTATTCATAAACAAATCATTAACATTCTTGACATAAATCCATCGTGGGCCACTCATCCCGCTATGATAATGTTTTAGTACATTTGCTCTGCCCGCCGTGAATGGCGGTGTTGTTTCCCTGAGCCCATCCCTGACAAATAAGAGACAAATTATGCCCCGTGAGAAAACTTGGAGAATGAACGGCTTACACACCAATTACTGTCTCATTATCAGACTCCTGTCGACGGAGATCCTGTGTGCCCTGGGTGAAATGTAGATTTCTCTTGCTCAGGCCAAGAGATCCAAGTTGACACTAAGCCATTTGCCAAGATGAGGTTTGTGATTCTGATGCAGCTCTGAGCCACACTCTGGGAGACATTCCTTATAATAGTAAATTTAAAATGATTGTGGAAGGAACTTTCCGCTAATAAGTTATTGCTTGCATCACAACAGAATGAAAAATAAACAGTTCCTAACACCAATGAGGACCAAGGATCAGTATACTTTTTTTTGGCATTCTGGGTTCACTCTGTTCTTTCTAAGCGTGATTGGAAAGGAGGAACCGACAGAGAAACGCTTGCCAGGCTGGAGCAACTATTCCATCTCATAAACTCTCTGACCTGACAAGTCCGAAATCCAGCTTATAAATTCTCCCAACAGAACTTCAACGATAAACTTCAAGGGCAAAACGCACCAGCTATATCCCTGTATCTAAGAAATGTTCTCTAGTTTGTAGTCCTAAGTGAAAGACCTACTAGTAAATCATTCTGATGCTAGTGCTTTAAGCCTGACAGCCTTAGTTAATATGCCTGCTTTCCATAGCATACCCCTAATTCTGCCTACAAACTGTCTGCTGGGCCAGACCCGGGGGGGCTTGGGCTCGGTCAAGGGCATGGACAGGACAAGTTCATGCACTTCTTAAATCTCCAGGAGCTACCTGGCTTCCAGCAGCTTTGGGGGGAGCTCAGTGCTCATCAACCTTGCTGCACATAGGAATCATCTGTGAATTTGGTTCCCACACAGATCCCGGTCAGTAGGTGGGGAGGGGTGATAGCCTGCACTTCTCTCATGCTCCCAGAGGACACTGACACCACAGTACTTGGACCCTGTGCTTCAAGAAGAGGTTGAGAGAAGACCTTACTTGGATGACGACTAGGTAGGCACATAGTTGGCTTCTCTTCAGGCAGGAAATGAAAACTCTTCTGTTTGATTTTGGCTCTATTGCAAATAAAACTATTCCATTAAATCCAACAACACTGGAAACCACTTTTGCCATGACTCTAATTTTATTTTATTTTTTATGGCTGTAAGTTTAAAGTAATGTTTCAAGAGCCGAAATCTAGAGGAATAATTGTATGCCACAGGCCTGGAGATACCGCGGATTTGGACCTTTATTCTTCCATGAAGCCATGGGACCAGAAATGGGATGCTGAGTTTCTTCTTGCCTCCATGTTCTGATGTGCAAACAGCAGTAGAGAATACATATCCTGTGCTGTTAGCACCGGGGGAGATAAAAATATATGAATAGTGCTTTACACACGCCGTCTCAACAAATAGGAGCTTTTTCCTCACTGGCTTTGATAATTGTGAAACATTATCAAAGTCTAACCTGGGTTCCAGTAGCAAGACCTCAATCTTCAGTAAAAGACACAGCTGGGTCTGGACCTGGCTCTGCTATTTATTAGCTATCTGCTCTCCGGCAAATCACTTCACTCACCCGCTTCATCTCAGATGTGGATCATCAGCCCTGCACCAAGCTGGCTGGGCAATAATCACTTCATAAAAGTTAGATTCCTCTGTCTACCAGCTGGGCAGAGCCGTCGTCATACAATAGGTCTGAGATGGATGCTTGGAATTTGTATTATAAATAGTTCCCTGGTCACTGCAGTCTACAGTGAGGACTCAAACCCCAGCCTTCATTTTGAGTGTCCAGAGTATCTTGAGTATGGCCGCCAAACAGCCACCTGCACTCTGGGGCTCTCACAACAAACTGTCACCAAAAACAAGCCTGTGTTGCCACGGTCACCATGAAGTGTAGGGCCAGAGATGCCAGCACCTGCAACTTCCTGCAGTGATATTCACGACAGCCAAGACACAGAAACAGCCCAAATGACAATAATGGGAGAAAGGCAGAAGAGACGATCTGTATGCACAATGAAATACTACTTAGCCCTGAAAAAGGAAGCTCTTGCTATTGCAATCACATGGCATGAGAAGACATGTTAAGTGAAATATATATATATATATATTGCAGGGCAACTGCAAGCTCATGCTTTCCTCTCTTCACCACCAATGCAAGCAAAGCTTTCCTTCACCCCAAGGTGATGATGGAGCTGCCTTCTCTGAATCTTCCTACCTGTGAGCTTGGGGAGTGGATCCCTGCCAGGTGGCTTCTGCACTCTGCCTTTACGGGTTCTTCACAAAGTGGAAGGCCTAGTGTCCAGTCACCACCAGACCTCTTGTGTCGCTCTGGGAGCAGCCTTCTCAGTCAGAAAGTGAGGAGAAAGACTACTTGTCGCCCAAGACCAATGGCTTTAACAGCACCATGGCTCCTCATCCATCCTGCCATGCCCACAGCAACAGTGCAACCACCTGAAGTTGCAGAGGAATCCCCATGGGGGAGCTGGGTCCCAGGGCCACCACAAGGAAGAAAACCACCAGCGCCCAGTGTTGGGTTAGGATTTGGAGAATGCACACCCATGGTGCCTAATTATTTCCTATCCCAGGGTCTCTTGTTTACTGGAACCCAGTTGGATGTGTTGAGCAGAGTCTGTAGGATCTGGGATTTTGACTTTGAAAGTAATGATCCTGAGTTCCCTGCACCTATGCATGCAAGCTCTATTCAGATAATTCTGTATTGTCAATTGCTTAAGGGAAGATAACGATCTTTCCAGAACACTCCAGAACAGACTCGGTAACAAGACCATCAGGACATTTCTGCTCACAGAGGGGGACGTGCAGACATTTTGAAAATCTCCCTGCATCATCACTACTATTCTTTTGAAAGACAAACCCTCTCCCAAGAGCAGGGAGAGTCATTGAAAGAGTCCCCGTTCCTGAATTTGTTCCACTTGCCTTTCCTCCATTTGAGGCGGCTTCCTGGAAAGCTTCTAGGGGAGAAGGAATAAATGGGCAGAACGAATGGTTCAAGTAGGAGGCTTCATTGGGAGGGGAGCCCTCTCAGCTACAGAGGAGACGCCCCAAAACCCAGAAGAGAAGCCAGAAGACCTTGGGGAACTGGCAGCAGCTTCTGCTACACAAAGCTAACAGGCTGGACACGGTGGCTCATGCTTGTAAGCTTCAGTCTATGAAGCGGCCGGCGCTAGGGATCACGGTTCGAGTCCCGGCTGGAGCCTGTAGCGAGACCTAGTTCCAAAAAAAATAGAGCTGGGCGTGGTGGCACACACCTATACTCCCAGCTACCTGGGAAGCTGAGGCTGGGGATGGTCCGTGGTACCCCGGGCAACGAGAGCCTGCGGTTCCACGGGCAAAAATAGCAAGACCTAGTCTCAAAAAAACAAACAAACAAAAAAAAAAAACAAAGCTAAAATCCAAAGAACACAGCAATTCATCTCATCATCTGATTTCTTTACAGGCAGCCACTCCATTCAGAGAGTGAGACGAGGCACTGAAGATGAAGCAGGCACCAGCCGTGACCAGGGTTGACCATCGGGACACCACTGGCAGACAAGTCTCCCTGCCAGGCACCGCCCCCAGGGCAGGGTACCCAAAAGCTTGATGAAAACAATTAAGAAGGGTTAATCACTTTTTGCATTGACTTCCAGCCAATGGGATTTAATTAAGTATACTTTAATTAAAGTTTAATCATGCTTTTTGTGGCTGCAGACAGCCTCTGCTGAAAAATTCATTAACTGGCATTTTCTAAAATCCCTTTCTAAACAGCTACCTTGTAAGGAAGAAACATCGAGGGTGCCCAGGCTAGATGCTCGGCTCAAGGGTAAACGGAGATGGGGAGGGGGTGCAACAACCACGAACAGGAGATTGGCAGAGGAGGTGTGGACAAACCATGGGAGATGGCTTGGGGGAAATGGGTTCAACGAAAGGGCATTTGTTAGACTCAGATGACAACGACACACTCAGTTTATGCGTGTCCTGTGATCTAAGGTCCCATTTCTTCTGTTCTCGCTTCATTTGTTCATTCCGTACATGTATGGGCAGGAACGATCCTAGGAGTAACAGCCTAATTTTCAAGTCGCCAAGCAACAGATGACAAATCTTGATCTGTGCAGGTGTCATTCTCGTAAAGAGTGTATGAATAAAATGGAACTCGGAATCGTCTGTACTATCAACCTAAACATAGATTGCATTATTGATGCTAAATGAAAAAATACTCTCATGGGTCACTGAAAAATGGGTGATGCTCTGTCCCTCCCTCCAAAAGTACCACTTGATATTTTTGACCGTTAGGGGCTCTCGTTGCTTCCACAGAATATGATGCTTGACCTTTGGGGGGGGGTCTTCACTGGGGTCCCCGGGGACTTTGTGACCTGCTGCTACTGGTCACAAACACCTGGCTGTGTTGTGGATGAATGAGTGTCCAGAAAAGTCTGCTTTCAAGAAAGAGAGGATCGCAATACGCCATGATGTCACATCAAGCAACCCCATATGATAAAACGCTACACTTTGGTTCATCCGAATTACAGGAAAATTATACCTTCGTCCACTTGAGGTTGACTGCAATTCTGAAACGAACTGAAGATTTCTCTAATGAATACTTAGGGGGTCTCAAGGTCACTCTTTGGAAATCAATTTTAATCTTAAGAGCTTCACAGAGCACGAAGGTGTCAGACTGGTCAAATATAAACAGTGAGCTGGTGTGTTACTGTTCAGTCTTTACCACGGCCTCTTTTCCTTGGAATTTGCATTTTCTGAGAAGAAACCAACAGAAAAGGAACAGCTTAGGATTCTGCTGGCTTCCTTGTCCTCTCCCAGTGAGCACCCTGGCTCTTGTTTAAGATGGATCTGCCTTTCATGCCTCAGGATCAGGCTTCCAGAAGTTTCTTCTGAGGAAGATGAGAGTTGCTTTTCCAAGGAAAAGTCCTGGAAGCTCCCAAAGAAAGGCAGTGTTCAGCCATCGCAGGGAGATGTGTTCTAGGCCTCCGGTGCGGTGTGAATTCTTATGTCTTCCCCTCAGGCAGAAGGTACACAGTATAGGAGACACCCCCACCCCACACACACACACACACACATACCCCAGGGCAGGAAGAAGAAACTAACTCTGAGAAGGTGGCTGAGAATCAAGGGCAGCCAGTTAGTAGCTCCCCAGTCCACGCAGACCTGGAAAGGGGCTAAATTTGGAGCCCTGCCCTTTCCAGCATCCTATTTTAAGGCTGTTATTTCCATGTAAAGATATCCTGGTAAAAAAAAATGCTCATCGGAGCAGAGCTCAAAAATATTCCAGGAGATTTCATGTTCAAGAGCTGGCGCTGCCAGCCACTGCTGCCAGCTCAAGGTCTGGGAAGCAAGATGGGGACCTGCATTTGGCTAGAAACCATAGTGGGCATTTTCTGCTCTGGCCACTAGCTTTGCACATACAGTCTGCCATGCAGGTAATGTTCTCATTTCACAGGCAAGAACAGCATGGGTGGTTCGGTTCCTTCCGCTAAAGCACAGCCAGGCAACTGGGAGACGGACGGGAGGGCAAGAGTCCCATGCCCATCACCTTGCCCTCATCCCTGCCATCCACTGGGTACCCACCCTCCCCCTCCCCAACCCCTGGCCCTGAGCTGGATCTCCAAAATGCCTCTCAAACCAAATCCCTTTTGTAACCAACAACACAAATTCATGACTCCAGGGAAAGGGATTAAACCTACACTCAGTGGCTCATGAACTAAAACAAAGTTAACCAAGGAAACTAGAAGGCAGAGACAATATATGAGCTAAGAAGTAGGTTAGACCTGAGCAAGTCCAAGCTGTGTCTTGCTCACCTTGAGACTCTGGATAAGGAAAGGTGCCCCTCTCCGCTGTGGGTAAAATGCCAGCCTCTCGGGCACCTGTGAATATCCAGGGAGCAAGCAAGTCACTCACCTGCTATTCCCAGGGACCCCTCTCTCTAGAGATGCATCTGTGCCACCAGCAGCAGTAAGTGCCAGTCTCTTTAATCAGGGAAATTAAACCCAGACCGTCTGAGCCAAACAAATATGCAAAACATAGACTCCAGCACCAAAAGGGAAGTGCTGGCTCAGGGAAAGGCCATTTCCACTTCTTCAGCCGTAAGGACCCCTTGCGAGAATTACAAATTGCTCACATTTGCTCCTCCCACCGCCATCTCAGTCAATAACACGAAGGCTTTTTCTAGCAGCTTCTCCCAAAATTCTATCAGTCACAGGTCAACCAATCTTTCAGGAGTAAAGATTTTATGTCTGACTTCTCAGCACAACACTTGACATCACGAGGCAGATGTAGGACGCGAGCCGTGCAAAGGTATCTTCATCGAAACGAGGCAAGGATCAAACACCACAAACAACATACCATCTTAAGCCATGGACGCTTAGTGCCATGTATGCCAGCAGCTAGGTGTGGAGTTATCTGTGAACTGGAAGAGATGAAAGGAACCTGAAACAGATGAGGTGGACTTGCCTCGCAATGTAAATGAGGAAGCAATACTATGCAATGGCATATGACCCCATCCCAGGCTTACATGTTTTATAAGCAGCAGCACTTTTCATCTACCATCTATCCCGTGTGGCTGGCAGTGTGAACAGTCCCATTTTATGGATGCAGAACAGAGGCTGAGAGACGCTAAGTGACCAGCCCAAGGAGAGGTCACTACAAGTAGGAGAGCCACATCTTAATCCCACATCACTCTATGGGAGAGTTCGCTTGCACAGCTAGTGCTCCTGGCTGAGAACAGGGAGTGAAGGTATCCTTGGTGTTGGGAAGGTATCCCAACCCCATGGAGCATCCAGTTTTCAAAGCAAAGGCAAAGCCTTCTGAGAAACAAGTCTCCCCAAAGATGACCACAGCCATCAGCAGCTGAAAACAGATCTTCCAGTGTTCAGACTTGAAAACTATAGACATCTAGAATCAAATATGGGGAAGGAAGAGGGTATGCCCGGAGAATGACTGAGAAAGAGTGGGAGGTATTTTTTATTAAATAGTTTCCCTTTCACCGAAGAGCCACAAAGCTCAGAGTGAAAACGGAAATGGAATCAACACAGGAGCCCGTGTCCAAGGAGACACAAACAACCTTTCCTCCTCCTTGGAATCCCAAAGCCAGAGCCCAAGGTCAACCACCATCAGGGTTTTTGCTATTATCCTTAGTTCTTGATTTTCTGTAACTTTTCAGAAAGCTTCAGTGCAGACATAAGCATAAGCATTTCCCTTTCCCCTCTTATATAAACAGGGTGGGACCATGTAGCTCTTTTAGACCTTGTGTTTTTTCTTTCAGAATCTATTAAACATTTCCCCTTCGCTGTAGCACCTGATTCATCACCCTCCCTCCCCTTTTTCCTCCATCTTTCTCTCTTTCTTGTCTTTAAGTTGGACCATGTTGCATTAAGGTGGGGATCAGGTTTCTACTAATCATGGAGAGGTGCTCATATTGTTTGGAGCAGTTCTGATAAACTGTGGTTTTGATAAACAATGAACAAAAGGACACCTCTCTGGGGCAGCAGCAGAATAAATTTACAGAAGGAAAACTACTGAGGGTACGTGTCTTTCTTGACACGTATCCCCCCAATCCTCCAAAAAGAGACGGCAGCAGCAATTTCCACTCCTATGAAGAGCTACATGGTGTGAAAGTGCCCATTAGCTGTCTCCATCAGCTAGGGCTGGCCTCCTCCCTGAGCATCACGCACCTGACTGGAGCACAGACTCCCCAGGTCTGTAACTGCACGATGCTGAGCAACATAATGCTTGTTTACTGCAAACGCAGACTCTCCTGGCGGCCCCGTTTAAGACATTGACCCTTTGGGCAGTGATGGCTCCTTTTCTTCACGTTGATGGTAAAAACACTTCGAGTATTAACAAAACAGACCTTTTGCTCTGCAGATATTTTACACACCTTTTCCCCACGTGTCATTTCTCTCTCGGCAGCGGAGGCACCATCCTGCCTGAACACCCAGCTCATGGAATGTCCTAGACAACATCCCTGTCCTTGATTCTCACCAGTCACTTGCCCAGGGGCAGAGCAGCAGCCAGCTGAACCCTCATCCCCAGTTCGCGAGGAGTGTCCATGGTGCCGTGGCCGGACTTGTGGGTGCGGAGGTCATGGTCTGGGGTAGGGACAGACCAGAACTGAAAACCGACCAGGTAGCATCGCCCCATGGTGGACACATTTCACTTATTTTTTTTCAATTTCACTGATTGCATGCATGCATGTATGTATTCACTTTTATTTTACACTGTTGTCTACCCTGGGACTCTCCCACTACCTTATCACCCGTGAACCATCACCTTAATCTTTTGTGCCCCCCCCCAATTTTCACCCCTCCCCCTCTCATGCTCTATGCTCAATTTTGCTGAAAGTTAGTTAGCTTGTTTGTTTGTTTGCTTGCTTGCTTGTTTGTTTGTTTGTTTTCCCTCTATGCCTCATATATGTGAGACCATCCTGTATTTCTCTTTCTTTCTGGCTTATTCCCGCTAACATGATTCCTTCTAGCTCCATCCATGTTGCTGCAAATGCCGTAAGTTTCTGATAGATGAATAATATCCCATCGTGTACACAGACCACAGCTTTCTGTACCATTTGTCAGTTTTGGGGTTGCTTTCATACCCTGGCTAATGTAAATAGCACTGCAGTAAACATCCGGGCACAGGTATCCTTTTGGATTAGTGCTTCTGTCACCTTTGGGCAGATTCCTCGCAGTGGGATCGCTGGATTGAACGGTCCGTTTTCAGTAGTTTGAGGGTCCTACACACAGCTTTCCATAGTAGCTGTACCAGTTTGCACTCCCGCCAGCAGTGAAAGAGCAGTGTTCCGGACACATTTTATCCTAAGTTCAGCTATGGGCACAGACATGCAAGGGGATATGTTGCTGAAAAATCAGAACAAGATGAAAGAAAAGATCAGACATATAGCGGCGGTGGCCTCAATGAGTGGGCTGACAGCCTCCACACACCCCTGCGGATGCCGAGAGGTGTCGGCCATGCTGCTGCCTTATTAGCGTCATTCCTAAAGCCTGAAAATCTACTTTAAAAACAAAATCAAAGCCGGGCACGGTGGCTCGTGCCTGTAAGCATCAACCTATGAAGCAGCTGGGACTAGAGATCGTGGTTTGAGTCCCGCTCGGGGCAACACAGCAAGACCTAGTCCCAAAAAATAGCTGGGCGTGGTAGCATGCACCTGTCATCCCAGTTACCTGGGAAGCTGAGGCTGGGGACTGCTTGAGTCCGTGGTACCCTGGGCAATGTGAGCCTGGGGTATATGGGCA
>PVHY01001443.1:99411-148286 GCA_004024945.1 Uropsilus gracilis
GATAGATAGATAGATAGATAGATAGATAGATAGATAGATAGATAGATAGATAGATAGATAGATAGATAGATAGATAATCAAAATGTACAGGGAGTGGGGGGAACACCTGAATCACCACTGCTGAGTGTGGCTTGGGGATCACTGCCTGCCAGGAACAGTTCAACAGAACCCCGGTGTACCTGAGGAAAAGGATGCTTCCCCTAGCATTTGTATTGAGAAGAAGCTTGCATACCACACAACTGACCCACTTTTGTTGTTGTTGAATTATGTCTCAGGCGATGCTGATTTACACCATATGTGATAGGGATGCAGGTTCCCCCACTTCAGATGCATGTGTACACACCACCAAAGCCCCGTATCTCCTCAGAGTCCACTGGTCTCTCACCCCTCTGCTCCACACCCCAACACAACTCTTCTGTTGGCCTCAGTACTGCTGTCAAAGGATTTGTCTGGTCTGTTTCTTTATATTCTTTATAAGTGAAAATCCAGTATTTGTCTTTCCCTTCTGACTTGTTTCACTCATCATTATCCCCTCCAGCTCCACCCACCACGTGATCACAAATAGCAAATTCTCCTCTGATGACTAGTAGCCATTATGCATCAACGCTAATCTTCTTCCCCCACTGCTCTGGGCAACTCACACTCATTGAAGGTTTCTTCTCCAACTTCAGAGAGCCTATTAACCCCACACCCAGCATCCTTGTGCCCTACAGGTTCTTGAGGTTTTTGATCCCCAAATGATGGGCAGAGAAAGCAACAGGAAACGCAGGGGAAAAGACAAGCCCATCTTGGAGATGGTTGCATCTACAAGACCACACAACCCCCTCCCCCAAAAAAAAAAATCTGAAAACTGATGAAGAGCCTGGGATTTAACTAGTCAGCAGATTTTGATCTTTCAAAACATGGATGCGTAACCCCCAGACTGTTAAAGTCTTAAAAAGTGAATACAACTCATGCTGCTGCTGGTGTGTTAAAGTCTTTTTCCAAGTACTGATTAAATACGATCCACAATGAAGAAATAAAAAGCCAGAATCAAAACCCAGAAATAAAACTGAAAACCCAGCATGCCTCTCATCAAATGAGGAAACTTAACAAGGAAAATAGAGTAACTGACTCCAAACCACAAACGATATGTTATTGTCATCTTTGTCCCTTTGATTTTCAAGGTTCTCTCCTGAAAAAAAGCATCTCAAGTTCTCACTGAACACATCTTTAAAGGCACGGATGATGTCTAAAGTTGTTATTGAGGATGAAAAAGAGGTGGTACATATATACAATGGCATATTACTCATCAACTAAAAATGGCAAACTTGATGATTTTATGGTAACATGGATGTACTTAGAAGAAATCGTATGAGCAGAAACAAGTCAAAAAGAAAAAGACAGAAACCAAATGGTTTCACTGATATACGGGACATAGGAAAACAATAAACAAAAGCCAGGAGGAAAAGCCGAAACAAGCTAACAACCAAACTGAAGTTCACAACTCCGGGTGGGGGGAACAGGGTGGCAGGGAGGGTGGGGGTGGGGGGTGAATTCCGGGATTACGAAGATGTGAAATTTTTATATAAATAAATTATTTTAAAAAGTCGTTGTTGAGGAATAACATACATAGCATCAAACAGACTGCTCTCAAGCACAGAGGCCGCCTGAAGACATTAGTCGTCTCCACAGTCACAGCCCAAGGCCTGTGTGTCACTGTCCTAGAACACACTGGCCACAGTATCTTCAACTGCGCAGGAGCATCCTGCTGGGGACAGAGCCCACTTCTCTCCACGGACTCAGGGCAACCCCATCAGCACTCTGGGAAGATTCCAGAAAACACTACCTCATGCAGGAAAGTAAAGCTTGGAACACACCACCCAAATGAACGTCTGCACCAGAGGGGAGCTCCCACTTTAATTTATTTTATGCTGATGAGGTTTATGAGTCTTTGAAAATAGGAAGCTCAGCTGGTTAGGATTTGCTTTGTTTGTTTGCTTTAATTAATGATAGTGCTTTTCTGGAGAGAAGCCTGCACTGAGAAGAAACACAGTCAGAAACCATCCATTCAAAGCCTCGCCTTCCACCCTGGCTCCGAGGGAAACGAGCTTCATCTCTCTCACTTGGATTCAGAGAAGGAGTTGAGGAGGCAGCAGGTGGTAGCACCTGGAGACAGAGAAAAGGCTGAAAAGAAAACAGGCCCAGGCTGAAGGCCAGGCTAGTCGGGGGTCAGCCTGTAGCTGGTGACTTGTGGAGGGGACAAGGAATGCAGATCTTATCCACCAGACCTCCCCAAGATACGAGACACCCAGGGTGCAACAAGCAACAGTGGGCTCCCAAACGTCAATTCATTCATTTGGATTTAACTTTCAGATTTCGCAGTAGTTGCAGTAGTTTGCTAAAAGCGCAAGACTAGCTCCTTCTCACAGCATTCCAAGGTACTTTCTAAATAGGGCCCGTTTACCCCAAATCGGGTCAAGTTCTAAACATGCCAGGTAATCTCATTCCTGCAAGCCCTTGACTCAGCTGTTTCCTCCACTTAAATGCCTTTCAAGATTCAACCCGGGGGCTGATATGAACCAATGATTTGCAGCATGAGGAGTTGGAGTGACTGGAGGGGGGGGGAAGGGGGAATGGAATAGGGTGGGAGATAGGGTTGCAATATGGAGGGGAGGGTCATACCTAAGGGGAATGACAGCTATACAAATGTGACCAGTATTATATGAAAATTACAAAATTAAAAATGAAAATGAAAAAAATTTTCAACTTAAATATTGTTCCTACTTGAATGATTCCCAAACCCTATTGGAGACTACTGGTATCTCCTCCCCTATGTACCCCCTAAACCTATGCACATACCTCTCTAGTGACCCTTATTTTCCCTAATTGATCATTATTCTTTCCTCCACTAAAGTACTAGTTCCTTCTCAGTGGCCCCAAGAGGCACTGAGACAGTGCCTGCTTTATAACAGTTTCTCGAAAAGCAGATGATGAAAGATGAATTAATACAAGAGTTCATGACATAGGCTGAAATAGGCTTTCTCCTGAAAGCTTATGCTTGAAATGAACTTCACAATTCTGTTTCCTAGGCAAAAAGAAAAAAAGTTATGACAATAAAAGCAAAGGAGAAAAGAAAAATCACAGGCAGCCTTTACCTGTTTGACTTCCTTTGTTCCTATTCATGCCACACCTTCCCACACACTGTCAAGTTGTGCAGGTTGTAACCACAGGGTTACTAGCTGCACCTACTCTGGTAATCAATAACAGAATCAAGCAGACCTTCAGACAGAGACACAGAAGGCTAGGGGGAAGGCCAAGGTCATGGTCAGCTGTTACTAGAGGACCAAAATGTCACTGGAAGGGAGGACAATAGAGAGAGGTCTTACAGAACAGGTGAGCAGACACAATAGGGTTCCAGCTTGGAAGCTACCTGTAGAGGTCAGGTGTGGATCCCTAGGTTCAGAAAGTAGAGAGGAGTGAACACAAGGCTAAGACTCAAAGGCACAACCCAGCTTCAGGTGAGGGGCAACACTGACAAACCGAAAACCACGTAGTGAGCATACAGATAAACAAGTTCCAAATTGGCTCAATCTAGTGGTTTATTCAAAAGAAACACTTTGTATGAATCTTCATAGAGTTCAATGACTTTTTTTATTCAACCTTGTTTACAGCCTTCTTAGAGCCTTCCTTCCCCAATAACTGTCATTGCCAAATGTAAAGATGTTAAACTGAAAGTATCTCTTGAAGTCAGTCTCTCAAATCACCACATAATGTATAATTATTGATTTTTGGTCCATGTTTCCAACACTAGAGGAAAACAATGCATTAACCAAAAACCAGAGAGTATGTTAAGATGAACTAGTTGAGACCTTTCTTGTAAAAAGAAAATGGAAGACAGACATCTACTTAAGGTCATAGGATTGATACGTAATTGGTTCACAACTAACAATTAATCCTCAAACAACTGAAAATAGAACTGCCATTCAATCCAGCAGTCCCCCTTCTGGGAATCTACCCAAAAGTCATCAAAACACTAACTCAAGAAGACACCTTTACTCAGATGTTTGTCACAATATTCACAACAGCCAGGACAAGGAAACAAGCCAAATGCCCCAAAACTAATGAATGGTTGAAAAAGAATGTGGTACATTTACACAATGGAATACTATTCTGCAATCAAAACCAACAAATATGAAGAATTTGTGATAGCATGGATGAACCTAGAGGGAACCATATAATCATATTCCATACCAGAAATAAGTTAGAAAGGAAAAGACAGAAACCAGATGGCCTCACCAATAGATGGGACATAGGAATAATAAAAAAAAGGACAAGAAAAAGTCAAAATAAGATGACAAGAGAACTGGGATAAGCAGCTAGGGGTAAAATTAGGGAAGAGAAGAGCACAAGAAGATGAGGGCTCACAGTGGATGGTGGTGGAGAGCCCTGGGAAATGCAATGATGTAATATAATTACACACATAAGCATAAATATGTAAACAGCAAAAAAAAAATAGAAATAAATACAATTTTTTTTTAAATTCTGGACCGACTCATGCTAATCACTCTCTCTATGTGATCAAACTCCTGGATGTCTTTGACCATCCTTGGTAGAGAGAACTGGGGACCAAAGACTTAGGTAACTTGGACATAACAAACAAGAGTCAACACAGGTGAAAGAGGCCCAGGTGAAGGGCATCTTCCCATCACAAACTCTGTATTTAGTTCTAACACAGGGCCAGGCAACTGATGGAGAAAACAAATCACAGAGAAGCAGGACAATTCCTGTGGCCCACAATGAATCAATGCGCAAAGAGGTTGACCAGTTGTCTAGAACAGGAGATGCCAGCAATAAGGACACAGTCAAGCAGCTGACAATTCCCCAGGGACAATGGGTTCTTCCAGGTAACTTTGGTCTTTCTTGGGACCAGGGACCTAGGAACACACTCTATCTTTAAACTCATCACTTTCACTTAACAAACAGCATACTACTTCCCCATGCATACAAATTAACGAGGGGTATTGTTAGAGGTTCTTTATTCCCCCTGGTGCAAAATTAAAACTAAGTAAATAAAACAGTAATTGGAAAACTCTAATGAGGAAGCCATTTAGTCTGAAGCTGTCAATGTTTACACCAGTGCTTTGCTTCCTACGACTTCAGTGTGCCACTTGAACTTGATATTGTAAGGCAAAAATTATAAAGGAAAAGTTGCTTTGCCCCAAGCTTCTCCACCCCAAAGATATTTCAGATATTCCCAAACACCCCATTTCACTCACTTGGCAGCTCACTGAGCCATCCCCCAGTCACCTGATTCTCCTTGATCTCTCCTAGAGAGCACATTCTGCTGCCCCCACGTTTCTGAGTGGGGTGACCACCTGAGCCTGATTTGCCCAAGAATTTCTTGATCAGGGCATGAATGTTCTGCATCTGGGCACCTCCCAGGCCCAGGAAAGCTGAGCAGTTGGCAGCATCCTAGTTTTTGGCTAATCCTGTTGTTCTTGCTATTTATAATTAAATTTATTTCCTTTTTCACAACAGTGTTAAAGTTTGGGTAGTATTGATTTCTCCACTCAGGTGTCATCTCATAGTTCTCACACCTCCATGGCATCTACCAGCCATCACCCTGCCCCCTATGTTCTCTTGCCCCTGTTTAGGTTGATCTCTTAAAGTCTTGAGTCTCTTAAAATCTTGAGTATCTTTACCTCCTCAGCTCCTTCTAGCCTTTCGTCCCCAAGTCACCTGCTTCTGTCTCTTTTCCTGCCCTGTTCCATACCGCACATGCTCTGTCTTGTAGGCCAATGTGCTGTGTGTCAAAGACATAGCCAAGGTCCTCTCTGGAACTTCAGCCTCTGGAGCCAGAGTCCTCTTGGCTACACCATCCATTCCCTTCTTCCACAGCCTCCTCTTCTTTCCCTTTCCTCATTTACTTCTGACAGCAACTTTTTCACCCACCACATCAATTCCCTCCTCAATCCATCAATGAACCTCTGACCTTCCCAGGTTTCTGCCCTCTGTTACCTCTTTCCTCCTGAGACAAACATTCCCAGGTATCCTCCACTCTTCCAGCATCAACAGTGTCCACTAGTCAACACACCCAGGTGACTCTATCAGCCACCATCTCTCTTTGCAGACAGCCACGGTCACCACATTGAATGAGTGCTCACAAGGTCTCTCTTCCACTGCTCTCAGTGCATCCCCAACAGAGCAAAGGAAGCAGCAGCCCTCTTTGCTCCAAGCTCCCACATTCCCTCACCTGAGCACCGGAAAGTGCCCCAGACTCTCAGGTCAATCCTTCCCACCGCAGCTCCTCCCCACCCTGCCCAGTCATGCTTGAGCGAGCTGGCTCGCCTCATCCCCCTACCTAGACCATCAAAAGCCTTCTGAGTGCAGGAGGCTCTGGTCCAGCAGAATCCTCCAAAATGCACTCGTTGTGACATTGCAAAGACCCTCAGATGTCTCCAGGGATGAAGTTCACACTCTGGAGGATGAAACCTCCTCCCTCCCTCACCGTGTTTCAGCTTACCTCTCCAGCCTGATCTTGGAAAACTGCCCTCCAAACACCCAGACTCCACACCCCAGAGCCACAAACAGGCCCGTGTTCACAGATCCAAGCTGAGTCACCAAAATACATCTGCCTGGGGATGAGCACTGAGGGCAGATACAGAAAAATAAAACAAATGGATGCAGATGGTTTTTTCAGCAAAAGGCTGAGTATAAATATAATTTTGCATTCCTTTCCAATTAACATCATTAGTGTATCCTCCTATTACAATACAGTTTCCATAATTAATGTGAAGGCTACACAGACCCATAATTTACTGAATCACTTCCCTGTTGTGAGACTGCTAGGTGGCTTCTAAATTTTTGCTATTATAAACACACGGCAATGAAGCCTCCCTTACACATGGCTTTCACTGTCTTCTTAATAATTGCTTCAGGATAAATTCTCAGGAATGGGATTGCTGGGTCAAAGGATGTGGAGATTTTATGCTTCTTTATAACCATTGCCAAGTTGTTTTTCCAAAGAGGCCAGTCATACCTAGTGCACTGCCACCATACAGATGGTCTTGTGGTTTCTTTCCTCTGGGTCTTCAAAATCAAATGAAAAACTAAGATTTATTTGCAACATGTAAAATACCACCTCACTGTTATTTTAACTGGCAGTTCCTTTATTATTAATGAGCTTAATTGTTTTCCAAATTTGCTTACTAAGCACTTTCTAGTGGTTGAACTACCGCCCCTTGTCCATGACCTCCAGAGGGTTTCCTATGTATCAGTTAAAATAATTGCCATAAAATTTAACCCTTTGATGATCACATTTGATGAAAATATTTTCCAAGTTTGTTTCACCATTTGCAGTCAGTAGCATTATTCCTCATTTGATGGGTATCTAGGAGCTATCCATCGCTAATGTTTTTCTTCATGGTATCCTAACGGCCAGGGTGGAAAAGATCTAAGACCCATGGGCTAAGAACACTGAATTTGGAGTCAGATGGCTGGGGAACTGCCTGCTTTGGGCCATAGGCATGGTCCGGGCATCAGTTTTCTCCTCCGTGAAATGGGCGTGAGCTCAAGGAGACTGCTGTGCTGAGCTGTGGACAAGGCGGTGTTACTCTACACTCCTTTGCCAGGGGTGGTGCTGGAAATCAACATCACCTCAATCAAGAATGATGCAATTGAAAGAAAGGAAAAAGAGTGTGAGCCCTTTCCCCATCCCCATCTCCAGCTTGGGATCTGTAAATGCAACACCCCAGAGGTCAACAACCTCATCACATCAAGTGCTGAAGATAAAATTCTGCAGTGTTGTGTGTTTTATGCAGTGTTTCATATGATTATTCAATCACATGAATCATTAAGTATCTTTTTTTGTGAGTTCAAAAATGATCTTCCCTCCTCGCCTCTGACTCACACAGCATCACCCCCTTCCTTTGTCAGGGGCCATTGCACTGAGTGGGCTTTTCAACTGGGTCAAACTGAGCTAAAACCCAGAAGGGACGTGCAGACTAATATTTAAGCAAAGTATCTGGGTTTTATGTTGTTGTATTTTGTTCTGGGCTTAATTTAATTAAACCCTCTGGCTGCCAGCCTTCTAATTAGCAATTAGCAGCACACTTGACTCACCAATGGGTTGGGAGCTTAGGAGCCTGCATACCAGTGCCAGCTGCTGATTAGAGACAGTCACCTGCCCGGGCCTTTGCTATTCTGCATTACAAAGAGAGGATAATAACAGCCAACCATTCTGACCTGCAAGGAGAGTATGAGAGTCAAGGGCAGACATGGCTAGACATGCAAGGCAGAGATGTTCTCCCATCATGGAGACCACAATGGCCTCCAGAAGGTTTGGTTCCCACATGCACTCAGCTGCCTGGTTCCTCCTGTGATGGAGAAGCTGGGCCTGGTGCTGCAGTCTGACAAGCTCCTAGGAGGCTCAACCCTTAGATGTTGGATATGGGGACATTTGTGTGACACACCTGAGCGTCAGTCGACTCATTCCTACAAGGAGACTGGACTTGGCTGGTACTTAGCAGGGAGTATGCACAGGCAGCAGTGACACAGCATGTGCTGGTTATATGTGGGGCCTCCATCGTCCTTCTCTAGCCCATATGAATTGAGGCTTTCTGTCAGTTGCTGCCAGGCCCCGGCAAACACAGAAAGGACATAAGAAGCAACTGGAGAAAGATGTGAGTGTATGACTTACTTTCTCACCTTTCTTCGCAGAGCTTGGCTGGCTACGCTCCCTCTCCCAAGGAGTCCACTCTGAGGCAGGGGCCTCGCACCCTCTCTTCCCTCTCCCCAGGCCTTTGCCGGGTCCTTTTCAGGTGAAGAAGCTACACCAGCACCAAGGACGGTGACCCTTGGTGCTTCATTTTCTCCCATGTACCCCTTCACCCTGTGGACATTTCTACAGCTAGTGTGTCCTATGAATTTATTTACCTATATTTTTATACATGGACCTAGAAGGAATCATGCTAGTGGAATAAGCTAGTCTGTTCTTAAAGTCACCCCAACCCTCTGTTTCCCATCAGGCGCTGACACAAATCTTAGTTGTCATCTTAAGCAATGAGCAAATGCATCACAGCAATTCAAGCACCACCAGTCAAACAGTCACGGCCCTCGACATCCACATCCCACTGGGTTGGTGGCTCAGAGTCCTACTCACACTTCCCAGCTCCCTAGGATTAGTTTAGTGGCTGCTCTGTGGGTACAGACTTTCACCTCCGTGAACACCATTGCTTTAGTTCTCCATGTCACCAAAAGCAAAGGCCATCCCGCTGCAGTTTACAGGCACCGAACAGTGAGATCTGGAGGATCAACTGACTTTTGGTTCTTTATCGCCTGATAGCACCTAACATGGGAATGCACCACTCCCCCCAGCTTGTTTCCCCACCCAGTATCCTGGGGCCCCCACCCTGGGGATTCCCCACCGGCACTCACATGGCGTGGACATGTCCATTCTGTGGCCACTCTGGCCTAAGAGTCACCAACACATGCGCTCAGGGAACACAGAGCACAGTGCTCCCACACCCCCAATTTCCTGGTCTCCCCTGATATTTCTTCCTCATCACTTGGCAGGAATAAAATCAAATTTGAAATAAAATCAATGAAAAACTCAACAAAAAATTCAGAAGTGAGGCCCAATTCATGGCAGTGGGTGAGGCTAGGGGAGGGGCAATGTGGTTAAACCAGCTCGTTGAGCAGCAGACAAGGAGCTACATGGAGAACAAGCCTTTCAAAGGGACCAACCAATGTTACTTCACCAGAAAAGTCGATTGTCCGCTATGAATGTGTGTGTGTGTGTGTGTGTGTGTGTGTGTGTGTGTGTGTGTGTGTGTGCGTGTGTGAGCACTATTTCAAGTACCCAGGAATCCGGGTGTGGTGGCGCGCACCTACACTCCAAACACAAGAAGACACAAGAAGACAGGGATCGCTTGAATTCACAGGTTTGAGACTACCCTGGGCAACATAGTGAGACCTGGTTCTAGAAACAAAGCAGCTGGTCACAGTGGCAGACATCTGTAATCCCAGCTACCTGGGAGGCTGAGGTTGGGGATCACTTTTAAGTCCATGGGAAAAGGACTACCCTGGGCAATATAGTGAGACCTAGTCTCCAATAAATAAATTAATTAATTAAACATTACCTTTTAAAGCCACATGGGTACTCACTGCCTTTAAACTATCTTAAATTATCTTAGAGATCAACATACACACGGAAAAATTATTTGTTGGTGCCTGAAGTCTACTTATAAAAGATACCGTTGACTTAAGCAAAACAGCAATTTGGGAGCCTGTTAAAAAATAGAATCTTCCTTTAGGAGAAAGCACAGACCTCAGTGGTCCTCACCCTCACCAGGTGTGAGAAATACACCCCATCTCAAACCATCGCCAGCTCTGGGGGAGCAACAGGGAGAGAGGACTTAGAATCCCATCAGGGGGGAGCAAAAGTTGCCGATTTTCTTTTTCCGTCTAGTTCTAAGTCCAGCTAAGGGACCTCGGGCTATAACTCAGCTTCTGTGTTTAGTAAGGACAGGGAGCCACATGCGAGCTGGTCCAGGAGCTCAGCAAAGGAATGACTGACAGGAAGCAAAGCAGCCTCCACCCTGGGCAAAACTGTCACATCTCAGAAGAGAACCCACGTGGCCCTTGGAGCCATGGCGATGGCTCAGATTTCACCCTCGACTATTTTCTGAATCTGCACATCCGACATCTTCCTACCCCACCGTGTAAGGTCACGCATGTCCCCACACTGTCCCACACAAGGGACATGTTTAACCACAGTGTTGACAGTCAGTCACAATGTCCACCACATAGAGACAAGGCCAGCACAAACCCCAGGGGGACCCCCTTCTCGATCCCTGATCTGCCTGGAAATGACCCTTTGGCTTCCTGTCCTCTAGAGCAGGACATGTCCATCCCGATGAGCTCATCTGAACTTGGTTTGAATGTGTCACCCAATAGCTTCACACGGGCGATCTATTATGTTGTGTTTAGCTCTTCTGTTGACACACACAGTACAATATGAAGGCTTTTGGAAGAACGCAAGACATATTAGGAGAAAGCTCTACGAAGACATCAGGAAGGGAAACAAGCGTTGAGAGCTCCCTAACTCAGTCAACAGCTTTCTGACACCACCCTGTGTCCTCTGAATAACTGCAAGGCTTAACCTGGCCTGGGAAAGGCTGCCAATCGACAAGAGTGAACATATCCACTGAGTGTTCAGGGGTGTTTGACAGTGTACATGGGCAACAAATGGGTTTAGAGTTATAATTTGGGACCAAACGCAGGTACCATATTGCACTCCACCATCACCTGGAAGAAATGGGGGGGAGGGGAAAGGGCAGGGAGGGGGAAGGGAGAGGAGGAATGGAGGGGAAGGAGAGGAGAAGGGGTACCAAACACAGGTACCATATCACACTCCACCATCACCTAGAAGAAAGAGGAAGAAAGGGGAGTGGGAAGAGGGATAGAGGAAGGGGAAGAGGAAAGGGAGAGGGAGGGTTGAGGGGGGAGGGGAGGGGGAAAGGGAGAGGGAGAGAAACAAACAGAATAGACAGAAACAGAGTCAGGAACAGAGTCACAGAAAGGGGTATCAGAGGAAGGGAGAGAAGAAGGAGGAAGTGAAGGTCAAAAGTCAAAATTAACCAGTCTTGGTCAGTGAAACAGAGACCCCCTAGAGCTTGAAAGAGGGAAAATTCATTAATAAGCCCTGCTTTCTCATGTGAACTTTTCTTGGCCCTCACTGCATGCTCAGATGAAACACCACTCAGACCCAAAGCTTGTTTTTCTCTTACAATTGGAAGTTTTTCTCTGAATAACGTCTATAAGCCCCTTTGGCATAAACCTTCCTAAGTCATCTGGTTTATCAGTTGCAGGCTTTCAACATTCATGGAACCTTAATGGGATTTAAATCAACAAGAGGAATTTATTGCTGCCTTTGGGGCTTTTGTAATATTTGCTTGTGAAGATTTGTGTGAGTTACGGGGGATAAAAAAGTTCATTTTTCCATTTTTTATAGCAAACCACAGTCGACTTTTCAAAGCACAACAAATTGTAATTTCCAAAGGGATACATTTTACACGTACAAATGTGTATACTCCATCCGCTAGAAATGTAAACATAGATGCACACGCGTCTCGTGGTGCACACACGGAGGGAGACACGCAGGCACACTTACCGCTTCTAGTTTCTGCTTGTTTCATGTAACAAAGAAAAACTAATTTGCTTCATTCATAGCTCCTCATAAGACAGCTGTGGAAATGAACAGATCTCTCTTACCTTTTGAATAAGCAGGGCTGCCCAGCCTACTTTTGGGGGTGCCATAGCTGTGGGAGACATGAGCAAGATACAGCACCCACTCCTGTCTGGCGAGTGTGCCCCACCAGTTAATGTCAAACTCAGCCCTCTAGCAGCCAGTTAAGTCAAACCACAGCGGACAAGGTGTATCCAAGCAAAGCACACCCCGATTGCAAGAAACTCAGACAAGTGACCCCTTTGGTCACAGGGTGCTGTTCCCCAAATCCCCCAAGTCACAGATGCGGACTTCTACCTCATTTACACACTCTGATGCTCTGGCCTCCTTGAAGCATGTGTTTGCACATGACGTCACCCTGGGATATAGCATCACATTGACTTTGGAACCAAGCCTGATTACATAGCACCTATCATGTCCCAGCTGTTGAGCCTCACCTCCCAAACCCCCCACCGTGTTCTCAATGCCATTGTATAGATGAAGACAGCGGAACCCCCAGCAGAGGCAGAAATGCAGCCCAAGGTACTGTGACTTTGAAACATGTGTCTGCTTGTTACCATAGCCCTGCTCTGACAGTGCATCTACACTATTACACACCACTGTGTCTTCCCTACTCCAGGTGTGGGATGCCAGGTTCTGTACCCCATTTCCCATATCAGCTCTTACCCTGTGTACAAAGAGATGGGACTCACGAGACTGTCCTCCCCACCAGGACCACCTCCCCTGCAAGGCCTACCAGAAAGACACAGATGCCCAGACATCATGCATGCGTACATGTGTGTATGCTCACACTCACATGCACACTCACAAGAAAGAAACAAGTGGGAAAGTAAGTGGAGCACACAAAAGCAGCAGGAAGTCATGCCCAGCTGGCAGAGTATGTGTGTTGCCTTTCAAGATGATGGTGTGGCCACGTGTGGTCCACCCATCGGCAGGGCTGAGACACAGTTGTTCAGGTGGGAGGTGCCAAGATCCTTGCATGAGCAGGACTGAAGAAGGCAGAATTCTTCACAAAATACAACTCACACACACGTTCAAAATAAGAGTTTTGTAACAAAACAAAACCAGCATGTTTAAAACTGCCTATCCATTTTGCATGAATATAAGATGAATTATTCTAATCACATTATGTGTTCAAAGCTGGCATGGGAGTTTCTCATGTGCAGGGAGAGCAAGAAGATCAGAATAATAAATTTGTAGTAGGGAGCCTTCGGAGGGCAGGGGGCCAGCTGGCATCTGTCACAATGGCTTTGGAATCACATCTGGTCTCCACTGCACGTGAGCTGGTGGGTGTGGAGATAACAGAGGCAGGAACCAGCAATGAGAAAAGAGAGGTGTAGAAATGGAAGCGTTTGCAGTCCCACTAGCCAAAGCATTCAGCATGCCAGATTTGTTGATGGCTATTGCTCAATGACGAAACCTCTGCTACCATGGATATATCTTATTTATTTGTAGAGATTTGCTTTTAGTTTGTCGATCAGCACACACTGTCGGAGCATTAAGTATATATCACATCATGCTGAAGAGTTAGATAAAAAGTCTTTCCTCTCAACAAGTACACACCTCCAAGGGTTGAGATCTACATAAGAAACAGAAAAATAAAGTATAACGCCTACTAAATAAGTTGAATGCTGTATGCCACAGACTGTAAATGTGATGGGAAAGAAATCAGTATATTGATCGATGTTGCCAGAGCTTCACAATAAGGTGTGAATTGACTTTAACTGTGAAATTGGAGGAAGAAATGAAGACATTGAAGTAAGACAGGTAATCAAGGCAAAGACTGGCTGAACGGCAGGCACCAGATCCAAAATTGGATCCAGGATTTGACCAATAGATCTGGAAGCTGAACTTGACCCTATAGGAGGAACAAAAGACAGCCATGTCAATCCTGGGCAAAAAGAGAGGTGAAATAAAGCAAACTTGGGAAAATTCATGCAGCAGCAGCAGCAGCAGCATGTAAACTGAATTCAAAAACCACTCTTTCCTTCTAACACATCCCACTGGCCCCAACCAGAGAAAACCCTCTGCTCTTTAGGGCTTGTTTGACTCAGCTGTCTCCATCTGGATGATTCAGAAGAATCTCCCTATTTTAAGGTCCATAATCTTAACTATAGCTGCAAAGTTCCTTTTGCCTTGCACTGTGGTAGGGAGAATAATGTGTCTCCTGCCCCCACCTGGGCACCATGTGTCTATCATATATTACAATGCGAGAGAGAATCAAAGTGTAGGTGGAAGGAAGGTGACTAGTCTACAGACCTGAGCATAGTGAGAGACTCTGGATTAACTGAGTGGGCCAGTATGTCAAGGGCCTTTTAAATCTGGGGAGAGAGATAGAAGAAGGCTGTCAGTGAGATATAATATGAAAACAGCTTTGAAGATGGGAAGGTGTCATGAGTCAAGGAATGTGGGCAGCCTTTAGAAGTTGGAAAACTCAAGGAAACAGCAGGGATACAGTCCGACAGAAATCTTAAATAAACCCCAGGAGACTATTCACGAGTTCTGATCTTCAGAACAGAAAGATAATATATCCAGGTTCTCTTATGGCACTGAATGTGTGATACTGTTACCCAGAGCTAACATTCTCATATTTGGGTATTATGTATGGACATGATCTACAACAGATTGTGTTCACCATCTGTTTTATTGACAAGCCAACTAAAAGGACCAGGTAGGCAAGTTCGGAACTTCGTGGAGATGGACAAAGCGGACCTATTTGGAAAGGTTACTGGACAGAGAACCACCTTAGTGCCTGACCCAAAATAACTCTCAATGAACAGTATTGCTACTGTCACATGATCAGTGACAGCCAGTCCGGTGACCGCAACCAGGGACCCCAGTTCCCACTTGGAAGTCCTGAAATGCCCGTATTTCATCTGATCTTTGGGTATCTCCTGCAGCCCCTGCCAGTTTCCCTCCTCTCTCCTATCTCCAAGGCCTTCTCTCTAAGCATCCCAGCTCCTCCTCACCACTGCGCCTTCTCCATCCTGCAGCCTTGTCACCAAAAGGCTGGCAAGGGAAGCAGAAGGCAGAAGGTTTCCCTAGGAGGAAACAAGTTTCTCTGAGGAGCAAAAGAAAAGTGAGACAGAATTCAAGAGACAGATAACCCACCTGCCCCTGTTCTCTGCCATCAGCATGGAGGAGCCGCCCACAGGTTGTGGCAAAGTCACACTAGGGAGACAAAATTCAGCTGCTCAGGATGCCAGAAGGTTCCCAACCTCCAGAGAGACAGGACCGGAAGGAGGGACCATAGAGCCAGCAGCAGTCAGATGAGTATTTTTCCAATATTTTTCTCATATGAAATTTGAAATTTATCTTCCCTTATTTTTCCTGAGTGTCTGATCACTTTCGGTTGGGGGTGGCTAACTGTATTGTTTGAATCAAGGTAAACAAAACACTGTATGATTTAAGGGTACAGGTCAACACCCCTTCAGCATGTCACTGTACCATCCCCACCACCAAGGTCCCCATAATCTTCATCTATTGGATTCCCCCCCCCCATCTTTTGCTTTCCACCACTACACCCACTCTGGGTGGAAAGGAAGAAAAACAAGCAATTGTTTTATGCGCTGTATGAACTCTTGACATTTTTATTCATGTAAGAGTGTCTCCTAAAATCCCTGCAGTAGCAAAGCCCTGCAGTAGCAAGCTGACCTAGCAAACATTACTCTCTGAATAGTGCAGCTTTGACTGGAAAAGTAGCAATAACCAAAGTGACCTCTTGCCCTAATTGTGCAGTAGAGAAAAAGAACAGGCTTTGATCTCAGACAAGTGCAAAACTATTTCTCTGCCTCCACCTGTATGTGGTGTGAGAGTGAATGAGACAGAAATGAATGTAGATATGGAAGGAGGTGAAGAGGTGAAGGAGAAATTTTTCTCATTCAAATAAATATTTTGCTTAAAAACAACAGCTACTGTATCCCAAATAATCATTTGAAATACAAGTGGCATTTCTTAAGTAACTATAGATTTTTATGGCTTTATACCCCGCTCCCATAAACACAGGCAGTGGTTTCTCTGAATTTTTAACAATGTCAAATAAACTTTTTAATTACTGAAGCAAATCATGGAAGAAAGGTCTGTGGAATGATTAACACTAGAGTTAATTAACACTGACACTGGAATTAATTTATTCTGACTTCAACATAATAAAATTCATCATTCCAATTTCAATTAATGTCCCTCTTTTAGACTCTTCGATCTCTGAGATGGGGGTAGGGGGTAGGATCAGCATCAAATTAATTAATAACTTTGAAGATACATTTAAGTTTTTACTTTCATCTTTAAAAGTCATGACATTAAATTTCAATTTAGAGAGCGCCTTTCTCTCCATTCTGTATATCCTTTAAAACAATCTATTTCCTTTTAGGTCAAGTAAACAAAAATATCTTGTAGGTAAAATAAACCCCTCAATTACCAAGGCTGGAATTTGAAAGCCTACCCCTAATCATCCAATAAAGTTTTTTCAAAGGCAAGGGGCATAACCCAGTAGGATAAGAACTTCATTCAAGCATTAATTACTTGCAAAATCACTCAGCTTGATACCGTATTGACTGATTCAAATGCCACACTGCATCATTGCTCAGCTGATCTTGGAAAGCTTCAAAAAGCACAAGCTAGAGTCCAAAGATAAAAGGCCAGTGAATTAATTTCTTCCAGAATGAGATAAACTTTTGAAAGAAAACAGGCTGTAAAAATTTTCTTACATGGGGTATGAAGGATCACATTCACTCTCCTTGAGTAAAGTGACTGGATAGTAATTTCAGAAAGGAGGTAAGTCACAAAGAAGAAGACCAGTTTTTGCAAAGATGAACTTTGGCTTCAATTCCTGCATGTACAAATCTGCCTCTAACTTCCTGGAGAGCTCAGGGCAGGGGTGGGAGGAGATAGACATTGTCTGACATCTCAGATGGCATTACCAGGTGGGTGTGGTATGGCTGCCAGTACCAGTCTGGCCAGCATCACAAGCCTGACTGTCAACATCTTGACTTCGGTCAATGCCTTCCCTAAACCTGTTCCCTCGGTGTCAGGCAGCAATCACAGTAGTACAAGCTCAGGAATACTGTGAGAACAATGAAAGCAGGCAGAAAAATGTCTGGTAGTTACTAGATCTGTTATTCCTTTATAGTTACCACCAATCACTGTTATTGCTATCATTTTAAACACTTCACTTGACTTAAAATGAGCTCATCCTGATATCGGATCAAATGGGGAAGAAGCCGCCAATCAACCAGCCATATTTAAAAAGCAGCTTCTGCCTTCCAGGTTCCCTTACCCACGTGTAGCAGTTGCCACTCAAATGCAATTCAACAACAGGAAAATAACAGGGAAAATTAGCCAGGAAAACGGAAAGTCTTCAACGCCACAAGTGGTCACTTATCTTACCCCAGTCACCATTTTCAGTCCCAAAGGTCCTAAAGACACATGTCCAAGATGGTGCCCTCTGCCCCTCCAAACCTGAGGCAGGCAATGCCAAGTCCAGTCCTTCTCTGGCATCTTCTCTTCGCTTCTTCTCCAGTGTTCCGAGCAGCTCCACTTCACCAAGGTTCTTCGAATTTCTTCCACAATTGCTGATGGATACATCAGTTTTCCAAATCCCTGGCCATCTCCGGGTACCAGCTCACTGCCACCTTGCTGCAGTGCCACACTCTCCACATTACACCAGCGACTCTTCCACCAGTCACCATGGCTCCTTGCCACCTCCAGCTCACTCTTCCAGAGGGCTTAGCCTGGCCAGGCCATGTGGGTCTGTTCTCTTCAGTCCACCATTCTCTTCTTCCTTTCCTCTTTTTTTTTTTTTCCTGTCCTTGCTCCTTCCATTTATCTGCCCTTTGGCGCTTCTCACTTCTCACGAGTCTTACTTTCAGACTCCACCCACCAGGGTACTCTGGTGCCAACACAATTTTAACTGTGTCACCCACAACCCTGTATCAATTCAACACTCTATCACCACCAACAACAACTCAGGTTATGATTTACCTTTGTGGTTAAATAACCAATAGGATGTAAGTACTACTCAAAAATGTATCCTTATTGTAGAAAGGTGACTCTAAAACTTGAGTGTGCCTCAGAAGCACCATGAGAAAATAGTAAAGTACAGTTTTTACTACCCCCTACCGATCCCATCCCACCCCCTACCGCCAGAGTTCAGATTCTCTATATCAACAGAAGCCAATAATTTGCAATTCTAACAAGCTTCCAAGTGACTGAAGTTGAAGTTCCAGGGATGACCAACTAGAAGTTGGTCATTTTATTTGAAGTTCATAATCTCAGTCAAGAATCTTTGGTTTAGGTGGAGGAAAAGATACTGAGATTTACAAATTCCTAGAGATAAGAGAGTCAGAAAGAGACAGGTTCATCTTATCCTTACCAGCCACAAACAAGAAGACAAGCACAACACCACTTATCATTAAATGACAAGCAACAGGGGGTTTAATACGGTTCATATGGAGAATTCCAAGTCAGCCATGCAAAGGGTAACTGTCAGACATCTAGGGTAGCCACCAGCCACCTAATAGGAGACAAGGACACCAAACAGATTCAAAACAAACCTAAAGAATGATGATGTTGTGAGCTCCATTTTCTACAACACTGCAATAGTCTGCGACACTCAGTAGCAATGAAATTTAAGTCATTTAATCCTTAACAGAATTATTTCAAGAACTCGAAATTTTATTTTAATTAGATGAATTAAGTCATTTACAGTGTAGTTCAGCACTATCTTGACAATGTTCTTCTTGAGCATTAATTTACAATGCTTCATGTTTAAACTCCATTTAAGAGTACACATGAATACTCATAAGACAGATATAAAAGAAAATTACTTCATGGAATCCAACTCCGTCTATATTCCTGGCACCATCTCACTCATAAAATATGCATTGAGAAATCTAGGTGGGGTTCTATTTTCATTTACATCTAAACAGTCTAAAGAGGCAATACTGAACATTTTAGCCTGGCTGGAAAATACTTCACCTGACATTAACCCAAAGCAATACAACCCTCAAAATGTATTATTAGAAGGAAGGAAATGCAATGTAAGTAAAACTTCAAATTTTCATTATTATAGATACAGATCTGCAGCTGATTATTTCCCAAAATCACTTCATCTTAGAGACATAAGGAACAAAATTTCAATTCCAGAAGATTAGTGTTTCCAAAAGCACTTTTTTTAAACACAAAATGAATCCTCTAAGAGAGTCTGTGAACAAATTAGTTACAGTTCATTGGTGACTGTAGTATCCTTTCAGTAGGATTCTCAAATTACTAAGTAGCCATAAACTATAGAAACCTGATTAACTTTATTTAAATCAGCTTCTTCCCACACTAGATAAGCAGGAAATCCTGTTGTCAAGTACAATTTGTTTCTCCCCTGGATCTAGAGTTCTGGTTTGAGCAGTAGCCTTTTCTCTCGGCACTTAAAGAAAGCTATTCCCATTATCTCCTACATCCCATTATTTCTGATGAGAAGTTAGTGATCACTCACATCAGTTTTCCATTAGTTATAGAATTTTTGTGGCTGTTTTGTGGTTTTTCCTCGTTACTCTGATTTTCAGCATTTTCACTACCATTTGTCTAGATGACGTTTTCTTTGGGTTTCTTCTATTTAGGATTTGCTAAGGTTCTGAGATCCATGAGTTGGTAATTTTTACCAAATTTTGAAAATTTTTAAACATAGCTATTAATTTACTTTTCTGCCCCAGGCTTTCTTCTCTTTATTGAGACTGCAGCGGCATGTATCTTAGATCACTGATATGTCCCAGAAGTTGTCGAGGTTTCTTACATCCTTTCCAAACTTTCTTCCTCTCTGTTTTTCAATTGGGTTAACTTCTACTTATAAGTCTTTAAGTTCACTTTATCAACTGCTGTAGGCCCATGTTTGATGTTTTACTTTCCAGTTCCAAACGTTCAGATTTTTTCATAAAATTTTCATCATTTCTCTACTGATAATCTCCCTTTGTTCACTATTTATAACAAAATCTTAGTAACTTAAACAGATGAATCATAGCCATTTGAAAACCTTTTTCTGCTACTCCAATATCTGGGTCTTCCTAGGGTCTGTTTATATTGACTCATTTGTCTCTTGAATAGATGTTATATGCCAGAAATTTTGCAGTAAACACAATGGCTAATACATTTTGGACCTCTGACTAATTTGTCATTCTTTGGTAATAGGAATGCTGATTTTTTTTCTTTTTTAAAAAATTTTTTGCTTTAAAAAGCAGTGAAGTAACTGGCTAATCACCTTGAGTCTATGGAGGTTTAGCTTCTATACTTTTCAGTTTTGTCTTTAATCTGAGAGAAAATTTGTTTTCTCCAAAAGAGTACAAAATACTGTTTACTTGATAACAAAAAATCTGAATGTTAAACCAGTCAGTGAATCTGCTTACCTGGGTGTGTTTGCAGAAATGAGAAGCCAATAATAGCATGGCTATGCTATGACCCTTACAGGCACTGAGGTCATTAAGGTCCCTGAAAATGGCTACATGAAATTAAATGATGAGAAGGTCTTCTAAGACAAGTTCTAGTACTTTAAAATTAGCCTTTGCCCTGACAACTTACTGGAGTTATAAATGTGACTGAATCCTTAAATAAAATATTGGATGTTGCACAAATGTAAAGAAAAAACACTATTTAATTACAGAATTTTAAAGTAAACAATTCTAATTCTGAAAGATACTCAAATTATTTTTTTTTGCTCAAGAACTGATGAGTTTTTAAGTACTCCAAAAGCGACAGTATATGTAAATCAAACTTTAATTTCCCCATATAGACAGAAAAGTTTTAATGACTAGTCTGAATGATCAAATAAGAACCAAAAAGCCTTATTATTTATAGAAAAAAATAGAAACTTGTTTTTTTGATAATTTTCTATAAAAGTAATCATTTTTCAGAGTTAAATATAAGAGCATATTTGCATGTAATATGCTAACTCATCTTCATTTCTGGAAAATTCTATAAGCATCTGTTCCCTCACCTGTAAAATGTTTATAAAGACAGGTGTCTTTTCACACAATAGAAAATACAGAACTACTGTTCAGTGAACAGTTATTTTTAAAGGCAGAGGCTACTGCTTTTAAATCGTAAAGTGGAAAAGTATTTTAACCAACAACTAAAATGCCGTTTTCCTGTTCTGCCTAATTAGAGACCAACTAAAATCAAAACTCACACCACTGGATTTGACTCAGCATACCCCACATAATAACTAGAACTGCCTGCCCACACGCTAAAAGAGTGAGCTACCTTCCAAAATTAAAACTCATGATTCTGTTGCCACCCTGAAATCTGTGCAGTTGGCTACAAAACCTGGCAGACTCCCTGTGTAACAGGACAATCCATGCAGATCCCCAAACTTGGAACACCAATCTCATTCTCCACTTGACTCTCCTTCCTGATCTACTATCAGTCTATTCTGCCTCTTCACTCTCACTTAAACCCTCTGCCAGCTCTTCGCCCCCAGCATCACCATTTTAAATATCTTCATCCTGATCTCTTGTACCATTTCCAACGGCCTCCTCATCCCCCAGCTTTTAGTCTGTGTTCTATGCCATAGAATGATCTTCTTCAAGCCAGTATCTCTTTATTTCCTGTAAGTAGGCCACCAGTGTCTTTGCAATACTGCAAAGATAAAATTCATGCTCAGAAATAGCCCATACAAGACCCTTCCTAAATTTTTCTCCATGACAATTTAGTTTCTACCTCCTGACACACTTGCCTCTCTCCCACCTCCTGCCTTAGACGGTATGATCTCACTCAACTCTGGAAAGTTTGAGTGCCCACTTCTGCACAGGTTCTTATATATACCTGAGGAATCTTCTCTATTTAGTAAATGCCTGTTCATCCTTGAAAAACTTCTATCTACCACTCTGAAAGGTTCTCATCTAGGACAAGATTTGTTACTGTCCCCTCATGTTTGTATTACTCTGCTGTAATTCCATGCTTATATCTGTTGTCTTCTCCAGACTATGAGCTCCCGCACAACAGACCACATCCAGCCTAGTATCTAGTTCACAGTAGGTACTCAATAAACATTTGAGTTAATAGGTAATTATCATCTTCTTGTTCCTGTAGTTAGCATCCAGTAGCATGTACTGCATTTGAACATTCAAGAGCAGAGAAGAAAAACAAAGAGACAAACTATTTGCCTCACAGAAAATCCCACCACCCAAGGAAAATAATCAAAGAAAGCAAAAAACAAGAAGGGTCAGTCTAAATCACATTCAACTTTACTTTTTTGCTAAGAGGAATGAAATGTTTAAATATAACGGTTATATCTATACAAACTCCAATTGAGTAACTCTGAACTTTGCCCAACTTGCACATTTTATTTATAACACATTTTTTAACAGAACATGTAAATGAATAAAAGGTTGCTTAGTTTTTGTTAAAACAAAAATGAATCCTGGATACTTGATTCACCAAACCTATTGGCACTGGGATCGAGAGAAAGCACCACAAGGTACTTTCTCTGGGATGAAATCACTGATTTCTAATACAAATGGAGAAATGAAGCAAAGTCCAGCATTGTGTAAAACAAAACATGTTGCTTCTTCATTCTCAGAAGAGCAGCACAGTCTCACTTAACCATCATTTCACAGCAACAAGGATGTTAACGCAGGCACAGAAGCAGCCAATCAGCAGCCTCCCCCTCAGTAGCCTTTTTTCCAGTCAAACTTCTAAGCAGTTTGGCATCAACTTTTCCAAATACAGAGTCAAGTATCCCTGATTCTTATCATCACCCAAGCAACCACAGTCAGCTGTGGAAACTTGACCTGAGAACAAGTCTGCGGAGCATCCCAGGTAACAATCAAGCACAACTGCAATCATCAGCAAGCACTCATGAACTCTGCAGAGCTCCTCACAACAAAATACAGACTCAATCCTTCAAAATCCCTTTTTTTTCTCATTTGAACTCGGTGAAAATGATATCATCTCTCTTAAGAAGACAAAACATCTCTTTTGGCTTCTATTTTATAGTCCTCAAATAATGTGTTTGTTAGAAACACAAATTCCAGCCTCGTTATCTCAACTCATTGTCTACTCTCTAAAAGTGACTCGACTATGTTTGACTTCTGGCAATACTTCGTAAGACTTCTTCCATGCATTGGCCAGTCTGGTACTCAGAGAGATAGAGAAACCTGGAAAACTTCAAACCGCCATAACCTGAACTTCTAGTCATACAAAGCAATTGCCCTTGGCCTTCACAGGTCCAAAGTCATGACCCCGCCTCTAAGGTCAGTGTCACCATGCCTATCTCCACCAGCAGGATTGTTTCTCTTGACACTTAGAGAGATGTCCAAACGAAACATATTTGCATCTTCTCCCTGACAACCCTCTTGAAATTGTTCGTGTGACTAAGTCTCCGGCACTCCACTTGCTCTCTGTTGTTTGGAACATACAACTTCACAAATCTTTCTTGGAACCATGCCTCTCTGTTCTAAGGAAAGCCAAGATGAAAACGGTGCTTTTTGTAACACCCCAAGCCTCCTGGTTCATATTGCAGAGTCTGCGAAAGCTCATAAGAAAGGCAACTTGTTTTGCTTTACTTAATTTCCCTCTCATGAGCTTTCATGAGCATTAATGATCCTGAGGAAGCTGAAGTGCCATTCATTTTAATCAGAATATAGTGTTGCACATTATAGAAAAATTGTGACAAATTACCCTAGAGCACAAACTTTCTATGCCAGGAAGATCAGCATAGGATTCTGAAGGCTGAGCTACCCTTGAACATACTTTACAGTTTCCAGAACACTTTTACACATGTGACTTCATTTTACATTCAGAGGAACTTGATGATTAGACACATTTTGCTAAAACTGAAGTCAGAAGTTTATGTAAATTTCCCAAAGTCATACATGAAAATGCCCAGATCACTAGTCCCGCTCTGATCTCACAACCCCAAGCTCATTCGAGTCAGAAGATTGAAGTCACACACATACCTTTACATTTTGAATTTTCTTTTCTTGGCTGTTGATTTCCTTTGGTGCTAGGAACTTCTTCAGCTGACCCTGGACGAATACATTCTTTGCACTCTTTTTCTGTAAGAATCATATCTAAATTTGCGCACAGTGGTCATTCCTGACTGCCATCTCAGCACCCTGGAATTTAAAGAGCTGAGAGGCCTCACCTGTGGCAATTCCAAGGATAACCTTCAGATTCCAGTGTTTATCAGGTCTCTCCGATTCACATGCAGCAGGGCCCAGCCATCAACTCAGCCCTTTAGGAAGCTATTAGGATGCAAAACACAGCAAAAGCCTGGGGATGAGGAGGCTGTTGGAAATGGTACAAGAGATCAGGATGAAGATATTCAAAGTGGTGATATTGGGGGTGAGGAGCTGGCAGAGGGTTTAAGTGAGAGTGAAGAGGCAGAATAGACTGATAGTAGATCAGTAGATCATTATTTTCCTTGGGTATAGGATCCTCCCCTCCAGACCCCTTTCTGCTCCCAGGGTGCCAAGTCATGAAACAAAGACTGTGATGCGGATGATGCAATAGATACAACCTTTATTCACAGAACATTTGAAAAATAAAAGCTGTAAGGGAAACAACAGCACAGGCTGTCATAATCAGCCACCAAGTCCATGTTGAAGGCCTGAATTTCACATGGACATAAGGGAGGCGTTCAGCTCGTTGCTGACGGACAGTCTGAAATAAACAAGCTGGAATCAGTTCTGGGTTTCTGCTGTGTCCTGGCCACACAAGCCCACTCATTATCCGTGACCACATTCTCCACACACACCCCCGACCTCTGTGGCTGCAAGTGGTTCCAAAGGAAGAAGTGTCCGCAGAACAAGTGAAAATATGACCAGGGCCCAAAAAGCACAAAGATTTGCTCAACAAAATGCATGAGACAGAAACAGCACTTCAGAAACCAGCTCCAAAACCTCCCACTGAGGGAAAGGATTTTTTGGCAAGAGGAAATAGTTTAAAATGTCCCCATTTCTGATGATTCCAAGTGCTTACCTCCACATATCCGGTCTCCAGTTGAGTCTGTCAGGACAAGAAACCTCAGAAAGCCAGTTCTCACACACGCTTCAGGCCAAGTAAGCAATTTGCAAAATGGAGGTTTGTCTGACAGAGCACTAGGGTGGGTGTTCCCTTGGGACCCCCCAGCCCAGATATGAATCCCCCAACTCAAGGACAGAAACATCCCCATCATAGTATGAAAAATTCCACTCAGGGAAAGAGAAAGCAAAGAAGCTAGGGAGGCTGAGAGTTCTGATCAGTAGCGTGTACATGAGACAGACCAGACAGAAATAAAAATCTGATAAGGATGATTTTCAGAAAGGACCATGCAGTCTTCAGGAGGAGGAGGAGGAGCTGCAGCTGCATAGGGAAGAAAAAGCCAAATGACAAAGGTTTCCAGACTGTCTCGCCCCTGGAAGTGCAGTCTGAGGGAAGCCACCCAGGGTGGAAGAAGCAGCCTCCAAGTCTCAAGAACGCGCCACTATCTTTCTCTTCCACCAGCCACAATGCTGGGCTCCTCCCAAGATGTGCAAAGGGCCTCTTGACTTCCTGACATCCACATTCCCTCCAGAAGAGAGGAGGCAGGGGCAGAGAAGCCGGGATCCTCCCCTCAAGACCCCTTTCTGCTCCCACTGGCAACACTAGCTTGTTCCAGAATATGGAGCAACCAGATCTGGGACAGGAGAGCAGGTAGCCGCCATCACACAGGCGCCGAGCGAAGATCAGGACCCACCATACAGAGACTGTCAAGTGAATGTGAACTGTGCCTTGTGCCAGGCAGTGGACACGGTGCCAGCACAAGCCCCTCGCCCTAATACTTCCCTCACCCCCACCCCAAAACACTAGAACAACCTTCTTGAACGGCCTCAACATGTTCGTTAGCATTCTATTTTGAAATCATTCCAAACTGACGAGAATTTGGTGAGAATTGCTGTGCTTCTGGGAAGGACAGAGGTGGGGAGGGGGCATGGGAGAGGTTGGTCTAAAGACACCAAGTTCTAGTTACAGGGTGAACAGGCTTGTGGGTTCGGGAGATGCTGCAGTGACCGCAGCTGGCAGCACCACCCTTGTGCAATGTGATGTTATCAAGAGGGTCCGTCTGAACTGCTCTGGCCATCAAGAAACAGAGGTCTCCTGATGGGACAGATGCCCCAGCTGCAGCTCAGGCATCATCACCGCACATCATCAATGAACCAAATCAACACAGCCGTACCGCACCCTCGAGCCACTCATTGCTGACCTGTCCATGGTATTTTCATTAAGCTGTTAAAAAATGTAGTTATACCTTTCACTAGATCTAGCAACCATCAGCACTTACCACATTTGCTCTATAAAATAGTCTCCGTTTTATTTATTCTCTTTCTCCCTCCTTCCCTTCTTTCCTCCTCTCCCCTTCCTCACCCTTCCCTTCCCTGTTTGTCTCTTTCTTTCTCTCAGACCTTTCTCTCTCGCCCCCATCTTTCCTTACATACATTTGAGAATAAGATACAGACTCCAGACACAAATACTTAAAAAGCTTCAGTCCATATCTCTTAGAACAAGAACATTCTCTCACGCAGTCATTGCAAAATGATGTCACTATCCATCACCACGAAGTCCTTGACAGCCATATGTTTCCTGGCCCAGGAACCACTTCAAGATCAGACATTGCGTTTGGTTGCTGAGCCTGCAACAGCTCTTCGGTCTCTCTTGGTCCTCCAAGGCACTGATAGCTCTTGAAGAACATGAGTCAGTTGGAATATATGTTCCTAGGGCAGGTAAACTATGCAGCCCATAGGCCGGGCACGGTGGTGCGTGCCTGTAAGCAGCAATCTAGGAAGCTGCAGCAGGGACCAGGGATCGCAGTTCGAGTCCCGCTCGGGGCAACGTAGCAAGACCTAGTTCCACAAACATAGCTAGGTGTGGTGGCCCAAGTCTGTAATCCCAGCTACCTGGGAAGTTGAGGCTGGGGATTACTTGAGTTCATGGTACCCCGGGCAAAATGAGCCTATGGTTCCATGGGCAACAATAGCAAGACCCAGTCTCAAAAAAACAAAAAAACTATGCAGCCCATCCTCCCCGGTACCCTGGACCAGAAGGCACATGTTGATAACATGCTCCTTTTGGGTTGAGGCCAACTTTATTTGTTTAAGAGATACCAACCTACAGTCTCCACTGAAGAGTATTATCTGCCAATTTTCAATCGACAATAGATGGAGAGATTTTTAGGGGTTGGGGCAGTTATAACTCTCACTCCACAACAAACATCCATTCACTGGTCTCAGAATGCACTGATTTTGGCTTGAGCAATTCTCACTACCACGGTTGCAAAACGGTAATTTTCTAACTCCAGTATTTCTGTTTTATTTATGTGCTGACATTCTATTAAAAGGAAGAGCTTCCCTTCCTGGCCTATTTATATATTTGTTTGTTTACATCCGGTTTTTATCAGCAGAGAGACTCAAAGTCTCATTTTTCTCAACAGGCTCTAATCCATAGCAGTTGTGAAGGTTTAATACGTTTGGTCAATGGAAGCCAAGCTGGCTTCTGTGTCCTTTGGAAATAGATTTTTTTGAGAACTGTTTTGCTTTAGAACACAACAAAAAAAAATGGTTAGAAATCAAGGAGGCCTCCAGAATTCTTGATGACACCAGCTAGAGCTCAGTTTACCTTATGTAAAAGTAATATAATCTTCTGTCTAAAACTCTACTGTAATCTATTACCAAGAAACAGGTGTAATGTCACACAAGATGGATTCTCTATTTCACATTCTCAATAAATTATCCACTATTATGAATAGCTCTGACTGTCAACGTTGCTTGCATTCCTGAAATTAAACATAAAATACAATATCTTTATCATAAGTAGGTGATAACTCAAGTATAAGATAGATGTGATGTATGATATTTTGATTTAAATGTCAAGGAGATACAGGACACATTCAAAGAACTTAATATAGACATGCAGAACTATATGCCTTTTTATTAATAGCTGGCTCTAAAGATAAATACAAGAACCTCTTCCTTTCCCCTCCTCCTCTCCCTCCCTCAACCTCCACCCTCCCTCCATTGTCTTTCTCAGCACAAAAGGCAAAGTCTACTCTTAGTAACCTCACTGATTAATAAGTACAGCCTGAAAGTCATATCAGTTTCTCTTTTCTTTCCACAAAAATGAAAAGAGATGGTAAGTAAATTATCATCATTAGTTCACTGATGCACTATATAAGTAAGTATATTTATGGGATTTGTATTGAGTCCCCAGATTTGCATACCCCAAGAACTATGCAACAGGACAATGAGGCCCAGGGGCCCAGTACCCAGCTTCTAAGTCTCGGGTCTCTCAGATGTGGAAGTCCTCAGATAACTCTAATTAAAATAAAAACTAGAAGAATGTTTAGCAACCTAGAATGAAATCATGATTCTTGACAACAGGAGGTGGGAAGGGCAGAAGAGAGGTGGCTTCTATTCTCTGGAAGGATCTCCAGGCAGAGTAGATGAGCAAAGAGAAGGGTATTTCAAACTAAAGAAACAAGATTAGCACAGACAGCAAACACCCAAACACACAAAATGTGGGAAATGGTCCAGGGTGTGTCAAATGACGTGGGAAGCAATGGGCTGCTGGCAGGAGCTAGGAGCAAAGAGTCAACACCATTCTTGAGCCATCAATAAGCAGTTAGAAACGCTAACCACACACAGGGAGGAACGGAAGGTTCTGTCTAGTCACTAATAGATTAGTCTACGTGGTCTCTTCAATGCCACTTTGCACATCCAAGATGCAAGATTGCAGGAAGAAGAAGAAAAAGGACAAGAGAAAGAAATTCAAGTAACGTTGACCCAAATATGAAAGTAGTCAAGGAGTAACTGTCATGTAAATGAACATCACATCTCTGCACTTAGGAAGACTCAGAGATAATTTGTATTTTAACCATAATGTAATGTCTTCCTTTCTTGGTGCTCCTGGAAATGATTCTCAACACGTCACTGGACAAAATACTAAAATGTCATCTCATAGTGCATCAGGCCAGCATCAACAGTTGATCCAACTCAGAGGGCTGTATGGATGCCAGGGTTGCATAAAACCCTAGAGAAGAGCACAAAGGTTCTAAGGCAAATAACGGAATCTGCAAATACCATGGGGTCCACTTCCACCATTCCTTTGAATTTAGCACCTGTGGAAGAGACTGTTCATTGCCGATCCTTTTCCCCTTTGACCTCAGGAACAGAACTTTCACTCAGATGGGAGCAAAATGCACTCAGCTGAAACATCTGTTCTTGTCCCTGTCAGAATGTTAGAATGCTCCTGGGCAGGGTCTGGGGGATGTTTATTTTCCTAATAAAGGAGAGCTCAGAAGGGCCATCTTGGGCCTTGCACAGAGTCTCAGGATAGAAGTCCTAAGACAACCATGGCAACAATAATGGCTTCATATTTCACCGAGTCAAATACTCTTGAGCCAAGGACCCACTACTCAAGGCCCACCTTAGACTTAGCTCTGCTCCTCACCCAAAAATGAAGCCAATAGGCGCTTGCCAGCTGGGTATGGTGGTGCACCTGTAATCCCAGCGCTGGGAGGCTGAGGCCAGTGATCACTTGAGTCTGTGGGTTCAAGAGTAGCCCAGGCAACATAGCAAGACCTAGTCTCTGAAAAATAGTTGGTCGTAGTGGTGCACTCCTGTAATCCCAACTACTTGAGAGGCTGAGGCCAGGGATCGCTTGAGTCTGTGGGTTCGAGACTACCCAAGGCAACATAAAGAGACCTAGTCTCTAAAATAAAATAAAATAAAAATAAGCACTAGTCAAGAGGAGAGCCTTATAAGAGGAGCGCCACCAAATTCACAACCTCCACCAAATTCAGAGTCCCTGTCACCTCTGTCACCAGCATGATCCAAACCCAGAGCCCTGACTCTCTCAAACAAATGCTCTTCAAGTTCTTGCTAAATCAAGAATGTACTTGCTCACACTTCATACTCTGGTATCCACACAATGAAAATAATAAAGTCTAAAAGTCACAGTGGCGTCAGTGATTTTAAATAAATGTTTCTTGTAATGAAGCACACCAAATGGAAAAGCAGCTAAGACGTTGGCAACATATACTGATTTCACATATAGGGAAAATACAGCGGCTCACAGACATCCTGAAATAATTCTATGATGCTCTGAGTTCAACGGTCAAGACATATTCATCCATGCTAAGGGCCTGGAGCTGAGGTTACTCCCCTGTCAATCTACTGTGCTGTGTCACAAAGACAACGAGTTCCAACAGAGCCATGATGTTGTCTTTTGCTTTGGCCAACCTTAATCCAGAAATCTGAAATTTCTAAAACAAGCTTCTCCTCCTATTGATAATGTGATGTTAAAAAAGAAAACATTTACACTAGGAAAGTGTCACTTGACGACAAAACCTCCAGAGTCAGAGGTGCCCAAATAATTCTGAGATGAAAACTAATTGGTTCAATGAATGCTTTTCTTATTTACCAGTAGCCATTTAACACTTTCAAATCAAAGCTAAGTTTCCTCATTGGATGGGCAAGTGATAACCGGAAGTAGGACTGGGTCCTTTCCATAATGAAAGCAGGCTTTGCTAAGTTCCAGGAAAGGTTTTTTTTTTCATCATTGTATAAGAAATCAACAATACATCAACTTCTTATAGTCCTTGAACCAGAATGAATCCAGTTGTTCTCTTCATTCACAGCCTAAGAATCAAGTTGATGACCACCTATTGCAAAAATAACACCTCTTAACCATAAACCAAACAAGAAGAAAAAGTCAGAAGAATAGGGAAAAATAATGGCTTGGAAGCAACAGGTATGAATTTCCCAATTCAACTGTGACCCCCCCCCCCCAGCTCAGCAAGAACACATAATGAAAAAGTAGAGGTGGCCTCTTGGGAGAGCTACACAAAAACGCCTAAGTCAGCAGTTAGAGTTCAAAAACCCTCAAGAATTTTCTCCCATGAACTGGGAGAAAAGGAGAAAGGAAACAAGAAAGGAAGAGGGTCCAAAAAGTGAGACAAGACAGATGTGACCCCAAATCACACAGCAAGTCTCCATGAAGAGTGGAGATCCCTGCAAATTCAGTTTGATTTCCAAAGGACTCCCTCCAAGTTCTCCCCGAATGCCTCTCTGCTTGCAGAAAGGCCAGCATACCCCCTCCCATTCCAAGCACACACACATTCTCATGCCTCTGTTCAAGCTGGGCATTAAATTACGTTATGAAGAGACGCGCCAGCTCCCTGGGTCGAACACGGAGGAAGCAGTGCAAGACTGGTGCTATCGACCACTCACACAGCAGGAGCGAGACAATGTCCGTTAGCAGGTTTGCAGATGCTCTTCAGCCCCTCGATCCTCTTATTCCTGGATAGCTGGAACACTCAGTCTGTCAACAATCTAACCCAGACCCTGGCTGCACGCTATACATGCGTTTTGAAATATTTCCGTTTTCCCCCAAAAACTCCCACAAGCAGAATACTAATTTGAATTTCCTTTGGTTGTACAACACACTCCCCAATTTGCACTTCTGCAAAGCCATTCATTAGCCACAAAGCATCAAGCTCCTAGAGAAAAGACCAGTGGCTGGGATGGGTGTGGGGGAAGGGGGGGGTGATACCCCAGCAAACCAATGCCAGAGAAACTTTCCTGGATCCAGAGAGCTTTGTTTTGGAGATTTCTGCCTTGTATTAAATCAACGTGGCAGGCAGGTCTTGAAGACCAGGGAACTACGCGCGGATCAAGGCTGCCAGAATTGGGGGTATTTAACTTTCTGGGCTAAGGAATCCACATTGTCCTAGAGTGAACTTCAGGAGCCATTCACAGTTTTAATCAACAACTGCAACTGTTTCTCAAGAACCCAGGCTCAGAGAGCAGGTCTTTTCAGCTGTGTTAGCCAAAAGAGTCGTTTAAATCCCCAATGCAGCATTTCTAGACCCGGGGACAAGAGGGGATCCCCCTAAAAACACACCATGCGATTTCTTTTAGCTGCAACAAATGCAGAACGACAGGGGGAAGATGAGTGATGGAGAGTTTGCAGCCTTTCTTCATGTTCCAGTTGCCCGTGCACACACTTGACAAGGGTCATGTGTGTCTTGGGTACCTGCTTGGAACTGTGGCGCCCCTTCGAGCATCGTTCCCTCATTCTGCTCCACACAGCTCTTTCTGTGGAACAGAATTCAAAGACTGGGTTCAAGGGCATTACTGCCCATCTATCAGTCAGAGTGGAATAGTGGCAAGCATCTGAGACCAAGCCTGGCTCCCTCAAACAGGGAACACACTAGCTGGGGTGACAGCAGATTAGAAGGACATAGAAGCAGGAGCTCAGGAAGAACTGGGATGGAACAGCAACCAGGGTCAGCGTGACAGTGCGGGAGTCTCGCCACAGCATGGCGGGGAGTAGCTCAGCCTCTTTGTAACCCTGTTCTGTTGTCCAACTCCTGGGGAAAGCATCTGATGAATCCAGACATCTGAGGCATGTCTCAACCTCGTGACTAAAAGGGCGCACACTGACGGAAGATGCCTCCTAAACTGCTCGTGTTCCCCACATGACTAGCAAGAATAGTGAATCCCCAGCTAGCAAGAATAGAGAATCCAAGAGTGAAATCAGGATGCTGGTACCAGAAAGGAGATGGAAAGGGAGCGGGAGCAGAAAAGCCACAGTCATCCTCTTCTGTTTTGAAACAATCATATGTTCCTACTGAATTGCTTATTTTCTCAATTTTTAAGGACAACATTGGCAAAAACTGCAACGAACGTAATTGCCCAAGATTCTGTGTTACGAAGACCCATATAAAGAACCTGGGTCTTCAAGTCAGGCAAAAGTCTGGGGAGTGGATGTTCATTCTTTCACCAGGTAATGAGGCTGAGCAACGTGTCAGGTTCTCTGCTCACTACTTGGCTGCAAGGAAATTCAAAGGTAAAATTTTAGATTAAGTAGCTCCTTTTATTTTAGGTTTTCAGATACAACTAACTCATTTTTTTGAGATGACTGGTTTTGAGGGGTTTTGTTTCCATCTTCTTAGAAAGGTTTGATGGTGGGTTTTTGTTTTTTACTGAAAAGTACTTCAAAAATACTTCAATTATTTTTCTTACTAGCCAATAGCCAACCTTTACAAAAGTGCTTAAGAATCTAAAACGTAATTGTATTTTCCGAGCTTTTTGATTGGCCTTGACTTTTGCGCCCTTCATCCTACATCACTTCATTCCTTTTTGGCTGCTACAATGTTCTACCACTGTACTTGAGCAGTAAAGACCATTTTGGAGGAAACTCTGGTTTTCAAAGGTAAAAGAGGAAGAAAAGGTTGGACTGGATTCGACTGGACTGGAAGAGATTGGACTGAACTGGATTGGACTGGATTAGACTGGGTTAGATTGGATTGACAACTGAATAGACAATAGACCTTTGAGTCTGATGATACAAACAATAGTTTTAAAATAATTAGCACTAGAGTTCATCAACATTTACTGGAAAGGGGTCAAAAGTGGGAGCCACAGGCAACTGTTTCAAGCCTATGATTAGCTATTCAGAGGCATGATGGACCAGAAAGTATACACACAGTGCTTATGCTTTTGTGAACCAAGTGCAGTGGTTAAGGATGGAAGGTCTAACCCATTGTGTTATAGCATTAACCACTTTCTGAGCCAATGCCAAGTACTTTCATGCTAAAAGTAATCAGAATCCCAAATCTTGGGAGGAAATGGGCAGAGTTAAGGCAAATGGCACATACCTGGCAAGGTAAGTGAAAGAGCAGACAAGCGTCAGGATGATCAAAAAAAGGTCTGCAGAATGCTTTTGAGAGCTTTGTGATAGAAAGAGGGTATTGAAGTATACAATAAAAATATAAGCATATTTTCTAAATTATAAAGGTATTGCCTTCATGAAGGATGCCTTTCAGCTTGAGTTTCCTGAAATAGCATTTGAATGGTTCTTCCTAGACTGATAATTTGTGAGGAAAATGTTGAAATCCATTAAATTAAAAACTATTCTCCACCCTATAAATTTCCCCCTTTTGGGAAGTAATCATGTCCAACCTCTGGCAATGAAACTCAACCAAAGGAGCCAATTCCATAACAATGAGAAATTCTAGTTGCCTGGCATGGGACTGGAAAGAAACAGTGATCTGAACTGAGGGAAAGCAGAGGGCACCTTCCCCTCTAGTCTGAACACCCTCCCAACAGGTCCAAGATGGTCAACAGACAATGCCCCTTCTAGTTCCTGTGATGTTTGTCCCACAGCAAAGGAGTGATAGCATCTTCCTACCCCAATTACCCAAAAAGAAGGGAGAGAATCTGTATGCTTCTTTTAGTAGAAATAATTAGGAAATCACTGTTTAGTAATTAGGTAATCACTCTGTTTAGTAATAATTAGTCTGCATTCTAACAGTCTTGTTCTGACTTTGAAAAATATAATAAGGGCTGAGGATAGTGGTAAGAACCTGTAATTTTGGAATCTTTAGGTTGTAGGAGCTGCAAAGGGTAAACTGAGGCAAGCTGATAATCTGTGATTATCTGATTTTTTTTTTTTAACTAGAAAATTTCTGATTTTTTTTCTTCCTGCAGTCTCCAGGGCAGGGAGCTGAAAGCTGTGGCTAAAATCTGCATCACAAAGGTGACTGGTCTGTGAAGGCATTCACCTGCAGGAGGTTAGGGTTTGAATCTGCCTGGGAGAAGCAAGCAGATGATCTTTGAGTTTTATAGTTGGCAAGCCTCCCCCGACCCTGTAACAAAACTACCCTCTAGTCAGCTGAGGAGACCACCAAGTTGCACTTGAAGAGCAACGAAGGGCACTAAAGAAGTAAACTCAGTTGCACAATGATCATCACCTTGGATCTTAGGAGTCAAACCAGAGATGGATGCTTGTTTCCAACACTGTGTCAAGTTGGGATCTTGTTCTCTGGATCATCCACTGCAAGCATTGGCCCAGATTACAGGTCCAACCCAAGCTCCCACAGGGTGCAGTGGGCTGGGGCGAATGAGTGAGCCATCCTCCCCAACCCCCAACAAGACCTGGGAAGAGACACCCCGTCCGACTGCTCACAGTCACAGTGTGAGCATCCAGGCTTACTGTGGTTTGACCCTCTCATTTTTTTTGAGAATTGAAAAGCCAGGATTTTTCTTATAAATTCCTCTAAGTTTTCAATCCTGGGGACTAATCTGCAAAGTGTTTATACACACAGAAGGAGCCAAAGGAAACAGTGTTGTAAGCTACAGCCAAATCCCAGGCCCATGACTTGTCAGCTCAAAAAAGGTCATCCCTGTGCGGCAGCATCCTGGATGATGGAAGCTCAGGGACAGGCATTATCTCCTGTCCTCACAAGGAAACTCCCCAGGATACTCGTGCTTCAAAGCTAAGAGAAGGTCTGCAGAAAAGCAAATCGCCAAATTTGGTGGCCAAATTTGCATGAGTACAATTAAATGAATGCACACTCCGTGGAACATACTTTGGAAAACAGCAAATTGCTAAGGTCTACCTGCCTCTGAACTGCTCCACTGCCCTTCCTCCCCCCACCCCCCAGAGGTGAAGGAGAGGAAAGGAGCCCTGAGTCCCAATAAAATGCAGACACCATGTGAAGCTCCATACACGCCACATATCGACGACAGTCAGGGGACCAACGAGATTACCTTCATCTACAGCGAGAACACAACAGCACACGCCCTGAATGACCCTCAGAAGTGAAGTGGCCAACATTTGCAACCAGAGGGGTCTGATTCAAAACCTCAGGTCTCTCCACTGATCAGCAGTCAGCATGGGCCTCTAGTACAAAGGCTGGATGCCTGAAGAAATAGTCCCTCTCATCACCTCCCATGCCCCCCACCTGACCCAGCTCTGAGGCTCAGCATCTGCCCTTCCCCCCTCGTTCCCAGACTCATCCCCTGGAAAGCATTGTTCTCCTACCAGAGAGCCAGCTCATCCACCTGAGCCACCTCCCACTCCTCTGATCTGAGGGGCGGTGAGTCTCCAGCCAGAGAAGGTCTGACCTCGGCCCACACAGCCAGGTGCTGCAGGCTCATGCTCCTGCCAGGGCTGTGCCATCAACTGGGGCCTCCTCTAGACCCCTGCCCTATCTGCTTCCTTCCTTTCATTTTTTTTATTTTTTTTATTTATATATAAATTTCACAACATTGTAATCCCAGGGGTTTACCCCCTCACCCTCCCCTTCATTCCCCCCCTTTCCCTCCTGCTCAAAGTTGTGCACTTCAGTTTGGTGCTTAGCTTGTTTTGACTTTTCCTCAAGACTTTTGTTTATTTTTTCACTATATCCCATATATTAGTGAAGCCATTTGTTTTCTGTCTTTTTCTTTCTGGCTTGCTTCTGCTAATATGATTTCTTCTAAACACATCCATGTTGTTATAAAATCATCAGATTTGTCATTTTTAATTGATGAGTAATAGTCCATTGTGTGTATGTACCACATTTTTCTGGGTACACACTATTGACCTCCTCAGCTCCCCAGCATCCCCTCTTCTTGGCTTTTTGCCCAGCTGTTGTCTTGCTTCCTCAAGCTATTTATTTTCTTCCATCCCCCACCACCACCACCACCACCCACACACACATGAATGAACTGACTGGCTGGGTTTGAACAGCTTGAGTTCATGCATATGAGGATTTTCTGTGAACAGGTGATTCCACCCTGGGGTGTGGACATAATGCAGTAGTGTGTGACTGTGTCTTCTCTTCCTTATGCCTTTGTTAATAATGGTTTCCTTCTTGCTTGTAAGAAAGCCATTGGAAGCCCGTTAAGTGTTACTTGAATGAATGTTACCCGCAAGGGTTTCAATCAACAACAGGCTATTAAGAATTAAGTATTAGAGGTGTCAACGTTTACTCAGATTTTGAGGGGTTCAAGCGTTCTAACAGATCTGAGGAAAATCCAGAGTTGTACTCAGATTTTCAGTTGAGGGGGCCAAGGTGAGCACCCTCTTCTCAAGGATGAGAACCAATTAGGAGCTGATTTTGCTTGTCAGTGTTGGGGGTGACCACACACCCTGATTTACTACGAGCCGCCAGGACTGTGCCTGCTGTTCCATAATTATTGCTAGCCCACTCACTTCAATAGGCCTTCCCAATAGGTCAACAAGCCACATGGCCCCTTCTAAATTTATCAAAGTCTTCACTTGATCTTAGCCAAAAGGCCGAGAAGTGATTATCGAAGTCTTCATTCCTTATCCTTTGCCTTAAGAAGATTGAGTCAAATGCTTCAAGTTTTCCTCCTTGAGTAGAAAGCATTTTGACCAAGTTTCAAGTTATCTTTGTCAACGTTTCTCCACAGATTTTGCTACGGTTCACTGGTCACTGGTGAAGAGTCCGCATCCTGTCTAAAGTCCTGAGAAAATGAATCATTTCCGAAGAAATGCAGGTCCTATCGCTGTAGGCACATTAGACTCAAACTAGAATCAAGACACATTCGTGGTTCTGTAAGTTGTGCTCACGCTGTGATTTCTCTCCTGGGGCCACAAGGTACCCGGGCAGATACTGGGGCCCCATCCTGGAAGCGGATCTCCCCAACAGCAAAAAGCACCACATCTTCTGGTTGTGAGGGCAGAGACGGAGCTAGGATGTCAGCTGAACTTGAACCCGCTAGGAGAGGTGAGAAACGCCGCTGGGAGCATGAGTGAAAAGGGACAACCAGCAAGGGAAGGTCCACAGGTCACTGACTCAAATGCCCCACCCTGAATTTCATCTCTTGCTCAACTCTTCATCTCACTGAGATCCTCAGGCAGGCAAGACGGATGAAAAATCTCACTGCAAGACCTACATGAAGAAATGTCACTCCTTTCTAGGACACAGAGAACATACACCAGCAGATGAACTCATTAAAATTAAAATGTACTTTTTATTTTTTATTCTATTATTTATTCTATTTTACATCATTATCTACCCCGGGGTCCTCCCACCATCTTCTCACGCGTGACCTATGGTCTTAGTCTTTTGCGTCCCTCCAACCCCTGGTTTCCCCCCTCTCCTGCTCTACGCTTCAATTTTACTAAAAATCAGTTTTCAATTTTTCTTGTCTGTTTGATTGTTTGCTTTCCTCTTGTCCCGCATATAAGTGAGACCATCTAGTATTTCTCTTATTCTTTCTGGCTTATTTCTGCTAGCGTGATTCCTTCTAGCTCCATCCATGTTGCTGCGAATGACATCAGTTTGTCTTTTTTGATTGATGGGTAATATTCCATCATGTACATAGACCACAACTTTCTGTACCATGGTGCATCTGTTTTGGAGCATTTGGGTTGTTTCCATATCCTGGCTATTGTAAATGGTGCTGCAATAAACATCTGAGGACAAGCGTCTTTTTGCATTAGAGTTTTTGTAACCTTTGGGTAGATTCCCAGAAGTGGGACTGCTGGATCGAATGGTAGTTCCATTTTCAGTAGTTTGAGGGTCCTCCACACAGCTTCCCATGTGGCTGGACCAGTTTGCATTCCCACCAGCAGTGTAAGAGTGTCCTTCTCTCGTAACATAAAATGTACTTTTAGAAGACAGGCCAATGAGTGGTTGCCAGCAAAACGTGGAAATGGAGTGGGCAAACTGAGACAAGGGGTTCAGTCGGATGGTGCCAGTTAAAACGGGCCTTCCATGACGAATGTGCTGTAGTGAATACACAGGCCGACTCGCACTCATGCACCCAGGGGCTGGTCGAAAGTCACGATGCAGCTGGGCACAGAGTCAACTTCAGCCTATGAAGCGGCTGGGGCTGGGGATCATGGTTCAAGTCCCACCTGGGGCCCGTAGTGAGACCTAGTTCCAAAAAATATACAGCTGGGCGTGGTGGTGCACGCCTGTAATCCCAGCTACCTGTGAAGCTGAGGCAGGGGATTGCTTGAGTCTGTGGTACCCCGGGCAACATGAGCCTGCGGTTCCACGGGCAAAAATAGCAAGACTTAGTCTCAAAAAACAAAGTCACGATACACTGTGACTTCAGTTTAAAAATAAAAATGCTTTGAGAGAATGGAACTCCGAAAAAGATAACGTTCATTATCTCCATTCTTAGAATGTTAATATTCTGTTCAGAAATGGCAAACTAATAAAAATTCTTAGAAACAAGGGCAGAAATTGTTTCGTTTCCCCAATGCCGAGCACTGAGCCTACATATAAGGAGGATGTCACATGATCCGTAGCACCTTTGCAGAGAGTTGATATATCACAGGCTGCACCATTTGATAAGATTTGACACAGTATTAGCCCATGATAACATCACCCTAATCAAGATATTAACCCTATCCATCACCTTCAAAAGTATCCTCAAGTTCCTCTAAAATCCTTTCCTCCCATCCAATCCTCAAGCAACTACCAATTTGCTTTGATCATTTTGCATTCCCTCCAGCAGAGTGTAAGAATCCCAGTCTGTTCATATTCAAATCCACATGAATTCAAATCCGGAGTCTCTATATTCTTACCTGTTCTGTTGCTGTGGACTGCATCTGGTGTTTGAATTTGGTTTGAATTTGCATATTCTAATGATTAAAGATGCCAAGTATCTTTACATGTACTTAGCTTTGTCTGCATAACTTCTTTGCTCAAATTATTTGCTCATTCTTAAATCAGGTTGTTTACATTATTGTGAGATTTTTCAGAATTTTTTATATGTCCTGGATATAAGAACTTTGCTACAGATGTATGATTGTGAGTATTTTCTTCTAGGTTATCTTGTTTCTGTTGTTGTTGCTTGTTTGTTTGGTTTTCATTCTCATATCTTTTCAACAGCAGAAGTTTTTGATCTAACTGAAGTTCAGCTTCAGTTTTTGATCTAACTGAAGTTCAGCTTAGCAAATGTTTCTTTTATCAAACATATTTTTGCTATTATCCAAAGAACTCTTTGCCCAGCCCAAAGGAACTCTGGGATGTGAAGGATCTGTTCACTATCTTGATTACAGAAATGTTTACTAAGACAGGACAATTTTCTGCCACTATTGTCTAGAAGTTTTATGGTTTCAGGTTTTACACATAGGTCTGTGACACATTTTGATTAATTTCTGTGTATAGTATGGAAGTCGTAGGTACTGAAGCTTTGAGGTTTGTAGTTGGTGTTTTTTGATTGTGGATATCCAATTTTTCCAGCATCCTTTGACTGAAAATATTATCCTTTTTCCAGGAAACAACTGTCTATAAATGTTTGTCAAAATCAGACATACTTCTGGTTAAAAAAAAAAAAAAGGTTCAACAATGATTCTCGCTGACAGTTATCAAAATTTAAAATATACTTGCTAATAGCTGGGCGTGGTGGTGCATGCCTGTAATCCCAGCTACCTGGGAAGCTGAGGATGGGTATTGCTTGAGTCTGTGGTACCCCGGGCAACGAGAGCCTGCAGTTCCACAGGAAAAAATAGAGAGATCTAGTCTCAATCAATCAATCAATCAATCAATCAATGGCAAAAATAAAATAAAATACACTTGCTGTTTGACTCAACAACTCCAGTTTGGGCCATGCCATCTAAAGAAGGATAAGCACAACTAAGTAAGAGACTTAGAGCAGTTTTATTTATAAGGGAAGTTAAATAGGCTCATTCCAGCACAGAGTCTACACAGACACTAAAAGCAACGATTGGACTCCCCGAAACAGACACCTATGAAAACACTACAAGATGAAAACTAACAGCAGATCATAAACCTACCTTGTGACGGACTGGACTGTGTAAGAAAGACTTAAATGTGTGTCTATAGATCTGCATACGTTTGCAAAATCTGGGGAAGTTGTGTAAAAAAAAAAACCACCAGACAGAGCCTAAGAGTTTCCTCATGGATAGAATTGAGAATGAGAGGAGGAATATGATTATTCATGTCGTTTTATAGTTGTCAGATTTGCTCCCCTGTCACCCTAAACAGATATTATTTTATTTGTTTTAGATCAAAACAAGGAGAAACAGCCCTGGTATCTAGCATATGTGCCCTCTGCTTCACCTCCGCACCCGCCACGCTGGAAAAATCCTCACTGTCGTGTCTTAGTGGTGGGTTTAAATCTTTTCAATCAAGAGAATTATACCGGTGCGTGGAGGACTTGCCAAGGAAAACCGCACACCCTGACGGGCAGGACTGTATCCGCCAGCAAGGCATGCGTTGAAGCCCTGGCCTTGGTGCTTCAGAACATTCTAGAAACAGGGTCACCACAGATGTAGTTAGTGAAGATGCAACCAGGGTGGCCCCTCCTCCAGGGTGACCCAGGGGACCCAGACCTGGGGACAACACCGAATGACAACTGCAGCAGTGTCTCCACAAACCAAGGATGGCCATGATGGCCAGCGAACCACCAGCGGCCAGGAGGTGGGTCTGGAAGGAATTCTCCCTCGCCGCCGCCCCCAGAAGAAACCAAAGCCGCCCAGACCCTGTCCAGACTTCCAGCCTCCAGACGGTGAGACAAGCCCTTTCTGTTGCTTAAGCAGCCTGACAGGAGCTCTGAGGAAAGCCTCTCCCTAAGAGGGTGGGGATCCAAGGCTTGGGGGAGGAGCAAGTCCCCAAGCGCTGTCTCCTGAGGGCTCTCCACTCCTCCCCAGGCCACACACACTTGCCCCTGCAACCCCCAAAGAAGAGAGAACTCCACGACTCCCCACTCTTGGAAACGCAGAAGGGGGTTCCCCCAAGCCTGGCAACTGGGCAGGAAAGTGAGGCTGGCCCAGGTCAGGGGTGTCATGGCTCCTCCTGGCATTTACTTTTGTCTTCGAAGTGACTTTCAGCAGAGAAATTGTTCTTTATTCAAATAATTTATACAGTTACCAAGTGAAACCTGAAAACAAAACAAAAGCCCCAGCCAGATGCAAATAATCCACCAGACAGACTCTCGGCCACCCTGGAGGCCATGGAATGGACCCTGGAGTTGATCTGCTCATCCACCACGCCCCCCCCCGGGTGCTCCCACATCTAGGGGTGCTGACAGTGAACCCCGGAACTGACCCACGTTGGTCTCTACCCGTCTGAAAAAGGTTCCCTGAGATTTGATGCCAAGACACTATCTTTCACAGCCCAGCCAGCGATCCCAGACCCCAGAGCTAACTCTGACTTGAAGGGCTTTTCTGGAACCTTCCAACAGCAGCCCCGTACACGTCCCCTCCCAGGTCACCCCTTCCAGGAAGCTGACCGGAAACAGATGAGGGTGAAACCGCAACAGTTTGGTTGTTCCATGAGCTGAACTATGTGCTGCGAGCTGTTGGCATCTTTTTTAAACCCACTGCGAGTCCATTCACACCTGGACAGAAGAAGAACACACAGACACAGGCATGTCCCAGCCCAGCGTGGACAGGTCATCCGTCAGGACACGGTGGAAAGGCTGTGCGCGTGGCCTGGGCTGAGTGACCAGGGCCAGCAGAATGCTGTCCTCTCCCGCTCTGGTGGCCGGAGCTCAGAGTCCAGATGCTGCCTGGCCTTGTTTTCTCCGAAGGCGCCCATAGGATTCCTTCCTTATCTCGTCCCGCTTTGGATGGTGTCCGCAGGCTTGTGGTCACCGTCTCCATTCCTGCCCCGACCTTCCCATCCCCTTCTTCCCTGTGTCTTCCCATCTCTCCTTCCAAGTCTATCCCCGAGTCTAGGGCTGGCCTGCACCCAGAAGGACCTCAGCTGAACCCCATCACATCCGGCTGACCTTCTCTCGCAGCAGGTCACAGGTGTCAGAGTTGGGACTTCAGCGTATCGTGGGGGGCAACAGCTCAACCCACAACAAGTACCGGGCTTGGACTCAGAGTCTTGGTCCCTTAGGCCTGGGCCCTTGGTCCCTTAGGCCTGGGCCCTTGGTCCCTTAAGCGTCAAGTTAGAGGCACCAGAGGTGTAAGTGGGAAAAACTCCAACAAGCTAACAGACTTCAGCAAACAGGAGGAGGAGTTTTCTCCCTCCAGAACCTCTCTCATCAGCTGCGCACCGTGGCGGGCGCCTGCCATCCCAGCTACCTGGGAGGCTGAGGCTGGGGATCACTTGAGTCTGCGGTACCCCAGGCAACTCCTTGAGTCTGTGGTACCCAGGGCAACGTAGCGAGACCTAGTCTACAGGAAAAAAAAATAGAACTCTCATCAGTCAGGACAAATGGGAGAAGAAGAGGCTGGGGCCACCAGGCCTGGGAAAAGAGGTGGAAGGTGCAGAGCAAGAACAGACAGGCAAGCCTGGCCCTCCTCACACCCTCCTTCTCCACGTCCCCAGCTGAGCCTGTGAACCTGATGAATACTCCATGAGCAGCAGCTCCGCTGAGATCAAAACTCTCCTTTTAAGTTCACGCAAGTGATAATAACTAATTCTGCTCACCCTCTCGCACGGATGACGTCTTAGAACAAACATCTCAACTATTTCTCCCGCACTCTACAAAGCCTCCATTTAGATGTGAGCTTGGGGAAGAGCAGAGCACCCTACAGTGTGAGTGTCCCTGGACTGGTTTTATTTGCCCACCACTGTGAATCCCTGAGCTGAGCTGTTCCAGGACTGAAACCGCCCTGGGGAAGGGTGGTTCTGGTAACCTGGGACTGCCCCAGCTCACCTCTTCCAGTATCTAATTTGCAGGGGAATTGACCTGGTAGAGTGGAGGGGGGGGGGGGGAATCTGGAACATCAAACAAAAAGCAAAAGTTGCCTCACGCTTGAGGACAACCCAGCACAGTTAACATTCAACAGCCCGAGTGAGGCAATGGTCACCAAGGCACAGAGGGGACTTTCCCCAAGGCTAGCATTTTGCAAGCAATCCCGGCAGAGGTTTTGCTGACCAACTTGGAGAAAGACCCACTTAGGAGAGACAGCCTAGCCCTCTAGCCCTCTGACCTTGACCTTGACCTGGTAAGGCCAATGTTTCTTTCTAACCTGGGCTCATCACTCTGTGTGCTGGGGGGATGGACAGGACATAACAGCAGACTCTGAAAGTGAGGCAATGCAACCCGGGTCTGTGAATGGAGTATTTGGTCACCTCTAAACACCAGCTCTTGAACATTCCTGTCCCTCCATTTTTGCTCCAGGGGTGGAATGACTGCGGATGTGACCAGGCTCGATGACCAGCTTTCAAGGCCTCTGTTTGGATAAAAGCCATGTGCTCCAGCTGAAGAGACTCTTCATGGCCCTTAGGAATTTCAACTTAAGAGCAACACAGACATGCGCGTTCCCCAGGGATCTGCACCAAGGTAGCGCTTGCCCAACAGGGGGTCACACGAAACCATGCAAGCATCCCTCCTGGTCAGCCAGACCTGGCCATCTGCATTCGATTTATTAGTAATACAGCGCCGCAGTGCACAGCCTCCAGTTCCATCCTCCCCTCCTCCTCTACAAAGAGATGAAAGGGATGAGGGCTGGTACCAACCCAGCATTTTGGTCCAATCCATGTCTGACTGTTCAGCCCTAGCCAAATCACTTCACCTCTCAGACCTTCAGACCTTCGGGTTCCTTATCTATATGACGAGGATAAAGAGGATTATGGGAGGTGAGTGCACTAGATCTTGCAAATAAAGCAGCTAAGCTGCGGCCCACACACAGCTCATGCACCAGACAAGTGGGCTGCAGTCCTTTCCTCCTGCGTCCTTGGGTTCCTTTTGGCCCACTGGGTCTGTCTAGAAATGCATCCTAATTGCCAGAACTTTTTCTCCACCTGATGGGCCAGGTCTGAGGGTCCCCAGCTGACATCCTAGAGGGTCCTTCTGTCTCACTTCTCGGGGAAAAGTGGCAGTGGCAGGATAATAGAGAAATCAATCTAGAACGATTCACAGCTCCATGCCAAGGAAAAATCTCCCCATCTCACAAAGCAGAACAGGGTGGGAGAAGCCTGGGGAAGTAGTAAGTACTCTGACTACAGAAACCTCCAAATACTATCAAGTCTGAAAAAAAAAATGCAACCTTTTATTAGTTAAAAGTTTAAGGAGCAACCAAAAGAAAGGTCCTTCAGGGTCGGGTTTCCTCCTTTTCATTTCTGGTTTCAGTCTCTCTTGGACGTGCAAACACACAGCTGCTGGAAAAGGGAGAGTAAAACAAGAGAAAGAGAAAATGTTCCCGACCAGGAAGCCAAAATCCAGCTTCACGGATAAAACGTCTACATGTTCTTGATCGGTCACGGGGAAATTTTACCCTCAAAAAAGCAAGCAGAGGATTCAATGGGGACCTGTCACCTCCACCTCTGGAGACACTCGTGACACACAGATGCCAGCACCTGCTTCCTATCTATCCTCACCATCCCACTTCCTCCAACTCAGAATGGCAGGCAAGGATGTGCTGGCTGCTTGTGTTAGTACCTCTGCACCCACCCATCTCTCTCCTTCTCTCCTCCTTCCCTGGCTTCCAGAACAGTGGAGACCTGTCCTGAAGAATGCCTGTCCCTTCTGGTCAGCGTGTCCACGCTCTTCCCCGGACAGGCCTCCCCACAGAGGGATCCCCCACAGTCCGACACTTAAGACAACCGGGAAATCCATGCACTATAAATACGGAGGCCCAAAGGAAGCTAAAAAGCAATGCTTAGACTTTTTCCACCGAAAACTTCCCTTTCCTGCCCTGAGAAGTGTCTGTTTCGAATCTGTTTCTTAAAAATGCAGAACTCTCCCGGGTCCCTCCAACAGAGGAAGACCCGCTCTGCAAGGCAGGGGCTGAAGGGAAGGATTCCTACATATTCCTCTTTCTGAAGTTGCGGAGGTCATTTCAGTCTCCCCCTCCGTTTGATCCCATGATATTTTAATGGTAGAAGCTCCCAGAGAGGGCTGGAGGGAGACGCAACAGAAGTTTTAACATTCAAGGGAGCAGAGGAACTTGCTGTCGTCCGCCCGCCTGAATGAGGAATTGCCCAGCTGGGTCAGCTGGGGCAACAGGTCGCTCCATCCACCCGCGCTGCATCTGGGTCAGACGGCTGCAGCCCAAGTCGGAAAGTCCCAGCGTCATTTCGTTCAGCAAGGGAGGGGGTCGTGATGAGGATCTTCACTTCGGATCAAAGATGCCAGCTCCCAAGCTTGTCACCTGCCCCCATCCAGTGGATTGGGGAGCAAGTCACCGGACCCCAATCCGCTGGTGACCACTCAGCCTGAGCCCTGTCCTCTCACAGGGCCACTTCGAGGCGGTGACCTCCCAGACGCACTAACCAAACCCACGAAGCCGACATCATTCTGTTCTCCCCGGACCTCTTTTGTTTCCAGGTATTTGTACAATAAATTGACTCGGGTCCTGGAAGCTCTGGAGGCGTTTTTCTCCTCCTGCCTTATCTGAATTGGATGTTTGCATTAAAAATTAATGAGGAAAGGAAATTAATGGGGTTGTCGGAGGAGGTTAAAGCGATGTGTGTAAGGCGGATGAGGCTCTGGCTTCGAGGGGGGGAGGGCCTCCCCCACGAGGTCCCTGAAGCCCGGATCCCCTCCACCTGCGTGGCCAGAGTCCAGCCTGGAGAACGTCCCCCCTGAGGAGTCGGACGCCAACGGTCCTATCTATGGGGTGTTTGTCCTCCCCAAACAGGGAGGAAAGGGGTCTCAGGCCGGGGCCCGACGGTGACAAGACAACCGCAGGAATGTAAATACAATGTTATTCCAAGCAGCTCGCTCAGCACCTCATCCCCAACAACTCCCTCCCTCGCTCCGAGCAAGAAGTCAAAACACACAGAGTGTGGGCTTCCCAAAAAGAGCCCAGCTGCTATTCGGGAAGAGGCTGGGACTCTCAAGAAGACGCTTCTCCTTTCGGTTCGTGCAGCAACAGCAAGCGAGAGACACAAGTCAAAGGCAGGCGGGTCTGCCGCCAGATGGACCCGCCAAGGGACCGGGCCCCGTGGTGACCAGTCCCCGCCAGCCCTGCCTGGGGCTCAGCCAGCGATAAGGCGTGTTTACCTGAGCTTTCGAAACCCTGAAGCCGGGACCCTTTCATGCCCAACTCGAAAGGAAAGAAGCGCACTGCTGAGGCCAGCCCCAAGGAGCCCCAGCCCCAGCCCACGCACCGGTGGGCGTCCGGCGTCAGAGCCAGTGGGCATTTCCAGCAGGGCCCCTCACCCGGCGGAGAGCCGCCCCTGCTTCCTCCTCCAAGAGGCACCGATGAACCGGGCCAGTGGAAACAACTTCGAGAGACAAAACATCCCCTGCGTCTCGGGGGGGGGGGGGGGGCAGCTGAGCACGACACAGAGGCCAAATGAGGGACACGGGGCTGGGCCTGTTGGGACCGGGCCAGCTGCCCTCCGCCCTGGACGATGAGCCCGCCACCCCCTCAGTCACCAAGTGCCACAGAAGCCGTGCCTCGAAGGCCCACGTGGGAAGCACCTGAGCACAGGCGTGTGCCTCTATGCCCCGTGGCGACAAGCTCTTCCTAAGGCAGGAGGGAGGTGAGGATGCTGGTCACGCACCCCCACTGTGGAGGCTGAAGGCTCAGCCTTCCTGTGCTGTCTGCTCAGGACCCGGGGGACTGGCCTGGCATCTGGGGCTCTCTTAGAGGGAACTCACCCCCTGCCAGCTCAGGCTCCCGAAGGCGTGGACGAAGGCTTGTGGGTACCAGTGTCCACTACAAGCTGTGCCCGTTGCAGGGCACATGCTCAGTCTGAGCACAGCCTCGCCCTGCACTGGAAAGCCATCGGTGTTGGAGCTTGGGGGTTTCACTAAGAAGACCCCCTCCCCCCCCCACGCACACCTGGCCCCTGCCAGCCAGGGTCCCCGGCTCCAAGGCCCCAGGTCTTGAGATGCACTCGCTTCCGGGGGCTACTTCTTCAGAGTTTACCATGGGACAGCGTGGCTGCCAAAGGTGTACAGAGCAGCACCCGCCCTCCTGAGGCCATTTCCCAGCAAGGGGCGGCCATGAAGCCCAGCCTGGGGGTGACCCCCCCGGGGGCCACCAGTGTCACTGAGAGAGCAGCTGTCTGCAAATGCCCCCCCTCTTCCTCGCTCTGACCCCTTCCCCAAGCCGCAGGCTGCAAGGTCCAGAGGCAGCTTGGGTTGCAGCAGACAGCGGAGGCAAACTTTCCACAGGAGATGCCCCCGCGCCTGAGTCTTCCTGGCTCCACTTCACTTTTGCTCCCCACGTCTGGGGTGGGGGGTGGGGGTGGAAGGGGGGGGTGCTGGGTTCTGGGGAGACGGCAAAGAGGACAACACACAGGAAACAGTAAAATAAAACCAGGGGCAAAGCAACAGGCCACTCGGAGCTAGCCATTTCCAAATGACATCGGCCAGGACAGGCTCTGCAAGTCATGTGTTCGCTCTCTTTGCTGAGACAAGAAAGAAATGTGGATGCAAAACCCTTAACCGAGACCGGCACAGGCGGGTCCCTCCGGGGAGAGCGACCTCAAGCTGCTGGCCGGGAAGTCCAGCGTCGCCGCTGCCCGCCCGGCGCTCGCATCCCCCAAGTCAAAGTTGCAGAGCCCGAGCGACGCCTAGGTCCAGCCCGTCGCCCCCGGCCCCGGGCGCCCCCCAGGCTGAGCCGCCCCCCCCCCCCCCGCGTCCCCGTCCTCGCGTCTCCCACGATGGCCTGGGACAAACCCCGCCAGGGCGCCCCCGCCGCCCTCCGGCCCCGCGCCGCCTCCTCCAGGCTGGCCGCCGGCTGCCCCCTACCTGCAGGCGCTCGGTGGCCGGCTGCCACATCTTCCGGCCGCGGGGTCTGCGGAGAAGGCGGCTCGGAGGACTCCGTGGGTCGCGCCGGGGGCCGAGGGGCTGCGGGCCGCTTCACATCGGGGGGTGGGCGTCCGCGGGCTGGGCGTCCGGAGCCCGCCGGGTGGGCGCAGGGGCCGCGGGCGCGAGGAGGCGGCTGCCGGCAACTTGTGGGCTCAGCGGCGCGGCTGTCCTGGCGCAGCTGCGAGACACTGCGCAGCCCCGCCCGG
>PVHY01001443.1:148386-159126 GCA_004024945.1 Uropsilus gracilis
GGGACCCGGGCAGCTGGGGAGGGCCTGGCCAGGGCTTGGAGGCCGGTGGTCATTCATTTCCCGCACCCGTTAGCTGAGCATCTACTTAGCTCCAGTCCCTACGCCGGGTTCTCAGGACAGGGACCAGAGAGCAGGGGTCAGCCGTGGGGCAGCGGGGGGGTGGAAGAGGCTCTTGGTGGAACTGGAGCGCTGAGGTGTCGCCTGTGTGGGGCTGTGAGACGCTAGCACTTAGCAGTGAGCCTGCTCCTCTCCTGAGCGTCCCTCCTTGCAGGAGGCTTCACTGGCAGGGAAAGCTCAGGGGTACGCGCTAAGCCGGGAGGGGGGGGGATGTTTGCAGGCCCAGAAGGGGAGCTTGGATGAGGCCCCAGTAACCTCTGAAGTGAGACCAGGTGGACATGGAGGGGGTGACAAGGGGAGCTGGGCCTGTGTACCTGGGGAGAGGTTACTCTAGACCCCCCAGGCTCCCCCCTGCTAAGGTCTTCCAGGGTCCTTGGGGTGAAAGAGTCTAGGTATGGGGGGGCCTGTGGAACTCCCTTTCCTAAACAGGCCCAGCTCCACAGAGCTGAGCGAGGTGGACTTTATTTTTCCCATCGCATGAGCAAAACCAATGACCAGATCGCAGGAGCAGTGAGTGGCTTCTGGAGCTCACGCTCAGATGACACTGAGGCCAGATCCTCCAGCTGCCCAGACCCTGGAAATGAGTGAGAAACAAGCATCTGGGGCTGGGAGAGGGTATTGCAGCAGGATGGGGTACCTTGCAAAGTCTGGAGGACTGGGGAAGGATGGGGGTGTACTCGGATGGACTGCCAGGGATAGAGAAAGGGGGAGCAGAAGACAATGCATGTGAGAACCCCATGGCCCAGGGAAAGCCAGACTGGGGGCCAGGGAGCTCACAGGAGAGGCGTCCACACCGTGACCTGTGTGCAGTCTCTCCTGCGCTACCTTGCCTTGTCAGACTTAACACCCCATTCTGGAAGGTTCTGTTCATTATCACACACAGGTAGGGTTAAGGTTCACGACTCCTGAAAGACCAACCAGAGACCAAGAGTCACATGAGCAAGCTTTAGTTTGCGAGGTCCAGCAGTACTAACCAGCTGGGGCCGCCTGCCAGAGAGAATGACCCCATTCTGTCCTTTCTCCCCTTCTTATACCCTTTCTGCAGGAATTCGTGTCCCTCGGGGGTCTCTGGTCACGGGTCAACAGTTTTTGCAAGGAGGGCGTCAGGTGATCTGAGCACAGGTTATCCTATTTTTCTCAGTCTATCTCCTGATAGCCTTGGGAAGGTGAGGGCAGCTTACACGGTGGGCACCAGCCTGGTGGCCTAAGATAAACTAAAGCTGCCTGGAGGCCAACCCTGTACTCATGTAGTGGCCTTTACTTTTAGAATTTGTTAAGCCCCCAGGTCCTCACAGTAGTTTCCAGATGTCAGAGCGCTCCAGAACCCAGTGCTCAGCCCAGTCCTGATCCAGGGCTCCAGACCCCCCCACCCCACCCCGGGTGCCCTTTTCTAGGGCTCCAAGCAGTTCCTTTCCCACCAGAGAGTGCTGGGTGGGTACCTGTCTGCCCAGGAGAAGAGCTAGAGCAGCCTGTTGCAGCAATCTCTGGTAGTCACGGCGGCTTCTCGGAGCTTGCCCTCCCCCCCCACCCTGAAAACCACTGGGACTTTCTCACTACTCCCTCAGCCCTGCTAGCTGCTGCGGACATGTCAAAACCTCCCTGTGGGGAAGTGGGGGTATGTCAGCCCCACACGAAGACGCATGTCGGATGCTTAGTGCTGTGCTTTCTGTTTTGAAACGACTTTCTTGTTTCTCCAATAACTCATCCCGCCACCTCCCACACCTAGAAAGTTCCTGATGAAAATAGTAGCCCTTCCCCAACTTCCCATTGCTCTTCTTGTCAAATTCCAAAGCAGAGAGAGATGTGCTTCATTATAAAAATCTAGAAAATCCAAACGTGCCGATTAAACCCCTCAGGAACCTGAAACGGGAGCATTAAGTTGCCAGGGAGGTCTTCAGACTTAAGCTCTGAAACCATCCTGAGTTGCAGATGCTTCCTGGAAAAGTGATTTTGCTTTAAATAGCAGTGGGATGAGATAACAGCCTAAATTCAAATCGCATTAGAGTGTGAAATCCTGTCTTCTCACCTCCAAATGTAATTAATTGTTATGAGTCAGTAATACAGCTTTTTGGTGGAGACTATGGCGCTGTTTAAAGAGAAGAGACTCAGACTCCTCGGAGATTATTTTCAGTACCATTTCCACTTGGCAAACAGATTTGGTCCAGGTGTGTTTAAACTCAATCCACACCCCTGTTTGAGTGACTGTAATGGCACGAATCAGGGCACCAGTGGGAAGGTGAGGAGGAGTGACAGTGGCCGCGAAGTTTGGTGGATGGTGGCAGAGTGAACAGAGGACCTGGACAATCTCCCACCCATCCATTTTGCTCCCAACCCTGTTTCCATTCAGTAAAATCCTGCAGTAGAGGGTGAATGAAATAGAGACCTCTACTGGTTATAGGCGGGACTGCATCCTTATCTCTTCCAGGTTTTTCTGGAACAACCCAATCAACTCCCAGGTGAATCTGAAAGCCTCATTCAGCGTAAACAGATCTGCTCTAAGCCAGGAGCCTTCCTTGAAATAAGAAAAGGTGCTTTGCTGCAACGATTAGAAATCTTAGGCACATAACTCGTGTCTGATGCCGCGTACTTAACCCCCTGTGTACTTAACCCCCTGTGATTATATAAACATGTCTATGCTTAAGGATGCCATTAAAAAAGGACCAAAATTTTTTTTGAAAAATTAACAAGACCCAGATGAGTTAAGAAAAAATAATGGTTTGTCTAGAAAAAGAGCCAGAAACTCTAGACCTTTCGAATTTCTAGATGTAAAATTAGGCTGCATAAACTAGTCCTATGATTCTAAGCCCCAAATTAAGTAACCTAGATGTTCCTATCAGAAGAAGAGTGAACTAAACTATGGTCCAACCTATCAAAAAGTATTTCAATATTTGCAGCTGCTGAAGAGGGTCATCGTGAAACTATGTTGCAGCTGAAAAAGTATTATAATAAAACTACAGATTTTAAGGCTAAAATGTGCATACTTTGATTACCTGTATAAAATGTATGAAATATGCATCAATCGCAATAAATACTGAAAGAAGCGATGGAGACATAGGTTGACTCAGCTATCTAGGTGATGATTTTTGGCAAATCATTTACTTTGCTGAACCTCTGATTTTTCATCTGTGAAAAGGGTGATAATATTAGCTACTTTTTAGGAATATTCCCAGCACATAGTAGGCGTGTGGAAATATGGGCTTTCATCATGTTACATTTTTATCCCTTTTAATCCCTGAAATAATTGAATTCTCCTAAAGCGGTTCATAATTCCAGTGGTTGAGTCAGTTTGATCAGTTTGGATTTTGTGGTCCTCCTTGTGACATCATCAATCCTATTTCAAAATCATCAAAACAGTGATAGACAAGCAATATGGAAAGTCTGACTATTCCTTTAAACTCTCCAAGAGCAAAATTTCCCAGTAGCAAGACTAGCATTCTTACCTCTATACGTGATGGCTGTTTATTGGGGTAATAAGATAACCCTCTCCTTCCCTTCAAAGGAGATCTTCACAGTTAGTCTTTGCAGACTTGGTTAAAAGTCAAACAGCCCAGAAGCAGCTCATAACCAAGAGATGTATTGTAATTTTCCCACTCTCCATCTTCTCACACCCTTGCCAGTCTTGCCACCAAGGTGGCAGGTTATTTTCAGAGATGGGTATGAGCTCCCTTCTCCTCAGGAGACCTTCCTTTGTCTCTTTCTCCCATCAGAAACAGAGTCTATCTGGACGTGTGGAATCTGCGCCAGACAGATGTGATGTAGCAGGTGCATCACTGTGGAGTATCTAACCTCCTAGCTCCTACTGCCACCCTCCTGAGGTCTGCGCTCATGGCAGCAAGGAGCCCAGATGAGCCCTCTTGAGATGAAGACGACAAAAAGGGAAGCCGGGCTGACAGCAGTTGGGTGCAGGGGTGACCCCCAAATTATATGTGAGCGAGTAACAGGTTGGCATTTTAAGTTCCCAGATTCCTGGTGGCTCATTAAGGAGTGGGGAAACACCTGACGGGCAGCACCACTAAGAAGCCTAAGTCTTTGCCAGAAGTCCTCACCTCCTCCTCATTACTCCTGACAGCCCAGTAAGTCTGAGTCACTCCTGCCTTGGCTTCACCCCTGCCCGTCCAGCTCCCTGACGCATGAGTCTGCCCTGTGCTCCACCGGCCAAGTTGCAGCGTCATGCCTGCTCCATTTGCAGGTACATTGGTCTGAAAGGAAGCAGGAAGTAGGCTGTGCTCCAGGTCGACACAAGTCAAAGTCGACTTCTCCCCAAGCAACGAACACGAAGCTATCTGCCTCTTCACAGCCCTCCTCATTCTCTTTGGCCGCCATTTTGAACGGCATTTGCCCATCCTTTTGGAGAGTTTGGAGCAACTCCCCTCCTAACTAGAGCCTGCAGGCTGAGACCAGTCTGGAAGGAGCCAGGACAGCCATCACCATGTTTGGAGGTCACTGGGTGACTGTTGGTCTTGGCGGTTTCAGGGGCCCTTGCCAGCACCTACCACAGTCATGACAAACTGGTGACCACCAAGATGGCAAATGTGTTCCCACTTGGGCTGGCATGAAGTCGACCTTGCTGCTCTAGCCCCATCTCGTCACTTTCCCTCTGAGCTGATTTCACAGAAAACCAGCATTTCTTGGCTTCTGTTTTCTCTTTCTTCCCATTTCCATTTTCAAAGCCAAAATGACTTACCTGAAAACCTACAGGAAAGTGTCAGGTGTGACTTGGAGGTGGGGGAGATGCCTCTTTGCTGTTTGACTAACACCAAGCCCCCAGGCATGATTCTGCAAAGCAAAGCTGCCTTCAAGGCCAGGCATGGTGGCGCATGCCTTTAATCGCAGCCTACGAAGTGCAAGGCTGAGGCTAGGAATCGCTTGAGTCCACAGGTTCAAGACCTGCCCCGGGGCAAGATAGGAAGACCTAGTCTCAAAAGATAGCTGGGCATGGTGGTACGCACCTGTAATCCCAGCTACCTGGGAGACTGAGGCTGGGGATTGCTTGAGTCTATGGTACCCCAGGCAATGTGAACCTGTGGTTCAACGGGCAACAAAGCGAGACCTAGTCTCAAAAAAAAAAAAAAACTTCCTTCAGCACTTCCTTCAGGACTAGCTCACTGGTGTTCCACAGCATGGCCCGCTGGGTGGTGGAGGCGCCGTCTTACGGAGGAGAAGACAACTGGACCTTCACCTTGAACCAACTGCCGTGGAGCTGCAGGCTCACACCGCAACAATCACACTTTCTAGCCTGGCCTCCTTTTGTAAAGGCCGTGTGGCACAGAAAGGGAGCAGGAAGCCAACGGCTGCTCTGAAGTGCAGACATTTGGGGCTTGTTCATCAGGGATGGTGCAGTGGATGTGGAATGTGCCCTCTGACCCCTTCAGCCTCTGCATGCCCACTGCCTGGGCACCTGGGAGCACTGGTCAACCCAGGAGTGTAAGCCAAACCCCAGCTGACTTCCTCTCTGGACACTGTCTTCACCTGAGAGCTGGCTGACCATCCATCATGTTCTCCCTGGCAGCTGCCCACTTCCAACAACGAGCTGAGAAGTGGGTGCCTGATGGCCGCTATTGCAGATGAGATGGGGCTCATGCTGTGAAGTGAGGAAAACTTCATCTCACTCTCTTATCTGTCTCCAGAGCACTGGCGACAGAACACGCAGAGGTAGACAACCTCTAGAGAGTGACAGCATCACCACTCCCCCAATGTTTACCTATGGAGACATCCCTTAGGAGATAGCAGCCCATTTGTGAGTGACCCCCCCCCCGCCCCCAGTTACTTCACAGGAACCAATATGTCACCCATTTTTATTGCACCCTCACCATTAGCCTTCCTGTGACATTCCTCATGAATTGTGCCTTGACCTCTATAAATACCCCCTTCCTTTATGAATAAACTTGTTGCCTGGTTCATGCTTCCAGACGACCCTTAGCTGCTGTAGCTAAGCCATCTCTCTCGTCATCCTTTCTTGCACCCCGCACCCGGCTCTCAACAGGTGCCAATGATTCAAAACCTGGGGGAACACGCAGCGATTGCCTCAATCCTGGAGCCCCTTCTGAATCAGCAGAAGCACTACTTGCAGCAGCCTCACACTTCAGCTTCTCTTCTTGCCCAGACCTGCTGCCTGCACTTGGCTCCAGACTCTAATGCAAGGCTGGGGTACCAGCCACCCCTGAGCGGCAGGAAAGAGCATCCTGGCATCTCCATCATGTATAGCGCCATTGTTAATTCAACCCACTGGCGGGGACTGGAGTGAGGTGGTGGAGGGGGGTAGTGATGGGTGCGATATCTGGGCATTAAGAGGATTAGGGTAAACAGCAATTCTAAGATTAAGGGGATCCTAATCTTAGATTAGGATCTAAGATCCTCTTGCTGAGTTCTGGGAATGCTGGAGAAAGACAAAGGAAAGGAGCTGATCGCAGCTAGGTGTGAAAATCAGGGGGTACCCTTCCAGCCTATAAAAAGATCCACATCTCTTATATCTCCCTGGTGGGTGAAGAAAGGTCATCATCAGATCCCAGGATTTTTCCTATGGGGGAGAAATCCAGAGAAGGTGAGTTTTTCCACTCCCTAACTGGTAAGGAGCAGTCAAGGCCTGGGCTGGGGGCAGAGAACTTTGCCCTTAGAAGCCTTGAGACCTGCTGACCCTATAAGCCCTTAGAGCCCAAAATACTGCTGCTCTTGCTCAAGAAAGAGGCCTCTGCTTTGCACAAGAATTATTTTAATGTGATGGATTTTTATAAAGCGTGGCTGGTGGCTGGAGATCACACACTGCTTTGAAGTGGACACAAACACAGACATTCGCCCTCGCGGAGCATCGCGAGCTTCCCAAACCACAAGAAGTGAAACCTTGAAACCATACACAATATATTCTTGGCCAGCACAGAAGTAACCAGAAATCAGCAATGAAAAGTACCCGGAAAATCCACAAATGTTTACAACTTAGACAACACGCTGTTGAATCACCTATGGCGCAAAGAACGAATCACAGAGAAAATCTCAAAGTAGTTCAACATAATAGTAAGCATCAGCCTGTCAGGACTGTTACATGCAGCTAGAGTAGTTCTTAAAGAGGAATTTATAGTTTTAAGTGTTTATATCTGAAAAAATTAAAGATGTCTAAAATGATGTCCATTATGACCTTAAGGGGTTAGGGAAATCATGCTAGCTAGAGGGGATCATGCTAGCAGAAAGAAGCCAGAAAAAAAAAAAAAGAAATACTGGATGGCCTCACATACATGAGGGATAGAGGCAAAACCAACACTCAAACAGACAGGAAAACTTTAAAACTAATTTTTAGCAAAATTGAAGCATAGAGCATGAGAGGGGATGGGGGGAGTTCAGGGGTGGGAGGGTCACAGAAGATTAAGACGATGGTTCACGAGTGATAAGGTGGTGGGAGAACCCCAGGGTAGACAAAGAGATAAAATAAAATAAATTTTAAGAAGTAATTTTTTGGAAAAAAAAAAAAAGGGAAATGGGTGGGATAACTGAAGACCTCCAGCACTGCTGCCTGGGCTATTAAATGATATAATCATCTCAGAAGCTGACTGGCAGTTTCTTATAAAGTCAAATATGCTTCTCAGGTTGACATTGAAGTCAAATCACCTCAGGTGCCCAGAGTACCCCGTGGTGGTGCAGCGCTAACCTCAGTTCCCCTTGCAGCTCATTCTCACAGACACAGCTCCAGGACTGATACAACCTGAGTGGAGCTCCCAGCTTAAGCTAGGGATAGTCACTAGGAGCTTGGGGACAGGGTGGGCATTGGGGGTATGAAGAGGAGATTGTCTGGAATGTACTGGGCGGGGGGGGGCATCAGCACAGAAGAGCTGGTTATTTGGAAAAACCTCTCCCAGTCTCCCTCAGAGCCTGTCCCAAGGGCGCTGACCCGAGATCCAAGGCACTTTGAAGACAGGGAGTGAAGAATGCTCATATGACGAAGAGAACACGTGTGTCAGCTGTCATGCTGAGGTGGCATAACATGTCCTTACCTGGACCTCTCAACTGCCCCGCCCCTCCCTGCAAATACACACGTGAAATAACACAGAGAGCCCAGCGTGTAACCTCACAGAGGATATTTCCAGAAGCTTCCAAAAATACTTACAATCAAATGCCTGTCACATTTTTTAGAGCTATGCCATTTACTTCTCCCTTAAGACAGGAAACTTTCAGCTATTTAATGACAGCTAAAGAGGCTCATTTCCGACGTGCTTAAAGAAAGCAATAAAGGGACTAGATAGCCAGGGCTTGGTGCTGCTAAGAGCTGTTTGGGGTAACTGGGGAGACAGTCACGATGTAATGCAAATGTTTTTGACTAGATGTGATTGTGAAGAATCAAGCTACAAAAGAGAAATTTTCTAGTGCTTGCTTTTAGGAACAGACTAACCCAGGGGATTCCATGTTGTTTAAAACCTCCATTTTGAAGCCGGTGTCTTCTTGCCCTGGGTGGAAAGGATCCACCACAGCTGGCTGGCCCCACATCCTGTTTCTACCTCCCCTTATTCCTGGTTGTTCCTGACAAGCATCTTGTCCTCCTGATGGATGATGGACACCAGTATTATCCTCCTGATAGATGATGGATGCCAGCATTACTGGAAACCATAGTTAAAGGAATATGTCCTGCACTTATGGAAATGTGCTTGCTTGCTTCATAATGGGGGGGGGGGTGGCCCTATAAAAGGTCGTAACAGAGACTGCTCGTGGTCTCTCTTACCATCTTGGTTTGGAGACCCTGGTGCACCAGCTTCTTGCCAATAAACCTGCAGCTTTGAACCCAACTGGAGTCCTTGTGTTTTGTTGAGTGGCCCACGAGACATGGCACTCACTCCTGAAAGAGCAGAGGAATTGTGGGAAAGCTATCCAGCATCACCAAGAAAACTTCACAATCCAATTGCCCCATGAGTTAACTCCTCGGTCCCTGGGCCATATATAAATGACACCTTGGCACCAAGGTCATTGGGGAATGAGACCCTCTGTCCACCTGCCACCATCCTGGCCACAGAGCAATGACAAGATGGTTTTAAGATTAATTCAAGACAATGGGATATTATTCATTCGTCAAAAAAGACCAACTTATATCATTCACAGCAACATGGATGGAGCTAGAAGGAATCACATTAGCGAAAATAAGTCAGAAAGAAAAAGAAATACAAGATGGTCTCACTTATATGAGGGATCTAGCAAAAACAAACAAATAGACAGAAAAATTTAAAACTGTCAGCAGAACTGAAGAATAGAGCAAGAGAGGGAGGGGGAAAAACCGGGGAAGAGATGGGCACAAAAGTTAAAGATGATGATTCACGGGTGATAAGGTAGTGGGAGAAACCCTGGGGTAAACAACGATGTAAAATAAAATGAATTAATTCATTAAAATATTAATTGTGAGGATCCCCTCTTCTTCTATGCCTCAAGAGCAGTGAAGTAGTAACAGATATAGAGTCATTAAGAAAACTCATTTTTGTCTGTGTTTCTAGTGATAAAAAGTAATTTATGGTGATTTTTTTTAAGTTGGAAAAGTCACTTTTTATATAATTCAAAACCAGTTTTGAACACTGTGGTTATGTCTGCTTAGGTACTTGGAGAGTTAGGCTGATCTTTAAGAATGCACGTACATACATAACAATCAGTACACTGGATTTGATGTTTATCATCCCTGTGGTATTTGAAACTTTTAAATCACACATATGAGTCAACAATATATTATTGTGCAAGGTTTATAATTTTGTAATTATGGTATTGTAAGACAGATGCCTATCTGTAACTTCTTTTCGTCCCATAGATAAATAAATACATAATTTTTTAATGCATGTAAATGTTCGTGGAGTTTAGATCAGATTATACATGCCATGTTGAGTCCTGCCCTTAGCCCTTAATGCTCTCTGCTGTGCATGTATGAGTCCCTGGCAGGTGACTGGGAGGTGCAGGAATGGCTACACCACACACAGAACGCGTCCTGCAGAAACATTTGCAATTCTGTCCCCAGGTCGCTTTGTTTCCTGGATGTTCTGGCACAAGCAGGTGCCAGAACTTTCACTTACACTTCAACTTACACGTCCCAGGATCATATCGCCTTTTCCAAACATGTTTCTGTGCTCCCCACAACTAACACTAGCGTCGCCCACTCTGGGAGAAAACGAGGTGCGCGGCAACACTGCACCCGGCCTGGCTCCCACACGTCACCCTGAAGCCTGCTGTGGTGGCTGCGCGTCCACAGGATGGGGAGGCCTGGGGTGGTTCAGAAAACAAAGGGGAACAAAGGGGCGTGCTTTGGCCACCCCCTTCCATCTGACCACGCTGGCTTTGCCCCTTTGCCTGATTCGGGGTGTCCCGCCCAGTTTTCACCAGTTGTGACATCAGATAGTGAGTTTGGGTGGCGCTGAAAATACAAGAAAGAGAGGTCCTGCTCCATGAAACAGGATCTGGCTACATGTGTGTGTGTAACAGCCTGCCCTGTGCATGTGTGTGTGTGTAACAGCCTGCCCCTGTGCATGTGTGTGTAACAGCCTGCCTGCCCCTGTGCATGTGTGTGTGCAACAGCCTGCCCCTGTGCATGTGTGTGTAACAGCCTGCCTGCCCCTGTGCATGTGTGTGTGCAACAGCCTGCCCCTGTGCATGTGTGTGTAACAGCCTGCCCCT